>JAUZND010016662.1:0-26967 GCA_034780555.1 Coelogynopora nodosa | reverse complement strand
CCCCCCAATGGTTAGAACTTAGCTGTTCCCCTAGGTATATATTTTCGCCCTTGCAGACAAAGATTTACATATATCATATATGGGTGTATCTGAGTTCATTATTTAATCTACCTATATATGAAATTTATAACTATTATACATAGAATTATAACCTAATTATAATCTAATTCTATGCTATTATAATACTCCATAATTTAAAGTTGCAAATAATTAGTTTTTTGAAAAATCTTGGATTTGCACCCCCTTGACTGAGTGATCCCCTCCATCACAAAATCCTGGCTACGCGCCTGGTTATAAAAGCATTCAGCAGTTAGAAATTGTTTGAATGTTTCAGATATAGCTTAGATTTATTCTTATAAAAAATTTATATTCTTAAAACAATGCCAGTTAAACCAACATTTAGTGACAATCATATAATTTGGCTAGTAATTATGTGTCTGTGATAAATAAAATAAAAAGTAAAAAATTTGACACTATAAAATGTAAAGTATTAAAAAATTGCTATATGTACAACATTTTTTCACATAATTGTCTTTAGTAACTTTTTACCACAATATAATACTTCTGGAATACTTTAACCAATCCTCAGGCTCAGCATATATGCCATATGGGCATACATATAATTTATATTTCAAAGGAAAATAAAATTTATAACACTTTTTATATATTAGACATTACAAAAGATATATATTAATACATTTATATATAAAAACATTTAACTAAGGTTGTATACTTACTTTACCCAGTCCCAGGTTTAATTTTATACTCTTATTTTTTTCAGTTAACTAAATCATCTAATATACTTGATTCTCACTTTTAAAATATAAATTTATACTATAAATTAATATCTACTGTTTTATAATTTTTTATTTTGGCTTTTATTAATTATAGCTATTTGAAAAATTTATAAATATATTCTTTTAAAAATTATACAATGTACCCTATATATTTGTATTACATATTATATAAAAACACATATTTTTCATTAACCTAGTAATTATATATAATATATAATTATACATTGTCATAAAAATTCAAAAACATAAAAATTATAACCCCATGGTTTTGGTTTTATGTTTTTGATAATTTTCATATTGTATCCTATTGGATCAACTATATAGAAGTGTTTTTATTTTTAATTATAATGATACATACTATTCAGTTTAACATTTTTTATTTTAAATTTATTAACTTTAATTAAATATATAATTTATAAAATATATGTTATATATATGTTATATATATATAGTTATTAGAATATCTAAATAAGAAAATATAATTACTAAATATATTAATATAATTCTCAGTTAATATTTATAGTTAATTATCACATACTTTTTTTAATAATTATTCATGAACCATATATAAATAAAATTCTTTATATATTTTTAATTAGATTATATATATATTATTTTTATATTTCAAATAAAAAATGTCTATTATAAATTATATTTATAAAGAAAATAATTTATTAATTATCTAAATATAAACCATAGTTTAACAATAATATACAATAAAATTTATATTAATTATTGATATAATAATAAATTAATTATAAATGATACTATAATAAATGTTATAGTAAATAACATTTATAAATTACTAATAATAAAAAATAGATAATAGTTATAATTATTTATAAATTATAAGGAATGTGTATTTTTATATTATTATTGTAATTATTAAATATTTGTAAATTGTAGGCATCTTAAAAATACTTTAAAAAAATAAGAAAAAATACATGACTTTTAAATGACTACAGGTAAAATATATTATGAAATTATATGAGGAGAAAATAATATAAGAAAAAATGAAAAAAATAAATATATAAAAGTATATCTAATAATAAAGTATGGGAGGACCAAATATGTCCTATTCATCTCATGGAATTTCAACCTCAGTCTTATTATTTTAATTAATGTCAAATTTAAATATATTTAAATGAAATTAATATCTAATATTAAATTAAACTATTTAAATAATTTTAATGTAATTAAATGAATAAACTCTAACTAAATTAACAATATTTTCAATTTTATTATGTAAAATATATAATTATTCTTTTACTATAATCATTCATAATAGATAGTACCATGACTATATATTATTCGCAGTCAAAATAGGCAGCATTCCAGAACTATTATTATTATTTTATATAATGTTATATACAAAATATTAAGTTTTATAAATTTCTTTACTATTTGAAAAAACACATATAAACATTTTTATAATGAGTTTTTATCAATATTATATTAGTATTGTTATATACAGCTCAAAAATAAATGCCAAGAGTAAAATATTTTGATGTGTTATTTTAAACTTAATTTTTTTGGATATACCAGGTATAAAGGAATATAATATACAATCATATTATAATCATTTTCCATTTTTTTATTAATATTATTAACAATTATGTTAATATGTTTAATTTCGTGATTTTCTTTAAATATTGATTAACTTTTTTTTCACTGTAAATTTTTAATGAATTTCAGTCATATATTTTTTAATGTGTGTAATTAATTATTTTTAAATTGAGATAGTGTCACTATTACAAATCAATATGATCATTGTTGATAGAGGAAAGTGAATTACAATTATAAAATATGACATTATTGCATGTATTTAAATGGCACTAATATTGCTGATATGAAAATATTGCCAGTACATTATATTTTCAATTATTTAGCCAAATGATCACCATATGCTATAAAATTATATAGTAATTTAAAATAATATATTAAATTTATTTATAATTTTCTTTTCAATATTTCAATAATTTTATAAATGTGTTGGAACCTAACTACATGTTAAAAAGAAGTAAACTCATATATTAAAAAATGAAATTTTATTTTGCTGACGACTATTATTATTTTTATTAATTTATAAATCTGCCATACAGTGCTTCAATCATATTACTCTACAATAATTTGTAATTTAAGAAGCAATAATTTATTTTTCGTATTTATTTAACAATTTATAAAATTTTATTGATATTTTTTCAATAAACGTGTTACATCAATGTTGAGAATTATTTATTAATATTGTGAAACGTTATGAGGTTTTCTTTTAATTTGTGAATATTATATATCACAAATAATTCAGGGCCTTGGTAACCCCTACTTTTACACAATTGAAGATCCCACACGAAAATAATTTTCGGAACTCGGTCGAATATTATAAGTACAGCGTAAATAAATTTTCGTATTATTTATGTATTTTGTCACACATGCAAATGGTGACATATAAAATAATTTGTAAAATATACTTGCTTAACTCGCTAAATCGTTCCTGTAATTATTTATCAAATCAATATTTTTTTAATATAGTAAAATTTATTAATCCCTTAATTAAGCCTAGGCGTCCCAGAATTTGGGTAAAAAAACTGTTGCAAACAAAATTATCTATTTAAACCACCTCATTCATTATAAAATGGTTTATCACCCAAAGTTATTAACATTTAGGTTAAACTATTTGAACTAAACAATTGATAAAATACAACCTTCATATTATTTTTAACAATAATGAAACATGAAGAATATAATAAAATGCAAATTAAGGTATCTACCAATACATTAAAAATATTATATTAAATACTTTAACTCCTTCTGTGTATTATATTTTTCGACATTTAAAAAAACTGTTTTAATAAACAATCTAATTTAGATCATGTCATTTTTGTTATTTCCTGTATGGCGTAAAATATAATTATTCTTAGATATATTGTACATATTAAATATAATTACATTTTTAAGAAAATTGTCTGTTGAAATTATTTCATATTTTGGAATTTTGGTTAACCTAAATTTGTTTAAATAACTTTATAAAATCTCTTAACAATTAAAACTCAGTTCGATGATACACAAAAACGTTGAGATTCGTTGTCTTTAACTTAAACTTCCTTTAGCTTAATTCTATTTTCAGACATCCATTTTCAGTTTAAATAATTTTTCAAAATGTTCCCATAAAAAGGCTTACTCTCTTAGTAGAACGTCAACTAAGCAGAGTAAGTAACTTATAGAAGTACACTTTCTTCTCTATCTACAAATTTTACGTGGCTAGCTTGGAATGCAACGGAGTCTCCATAACCATAAATCGATCTATATATGACCTCACTTGGCTCATGCTGCAGGTTTATCTGCCATGGGAAGAAGCGAAAGGGGAAACAGATCACAACAAGAGGTTCGGAGACAGAGCGCAGGTTGGAATTTCCCAGGCTGGTTTTGTCTGTAAAGGGCTTCTTTTAAACGTAGACATTGCCTTTCTTTTTCTTTTTTTCTTTCTCACCTCGCTAGTTTGTATAGCCTGTGTGTTTTCCTTAACTCACGTCGAAAATGTTCACGCAGAAAAGGATAAATCAATAATAGAGATGACTACATTTTCTCTCGCTCTATTTATTTATATATTCATCTTAGATCATACCCCAAGATTTCACTTTGTTTATAATGTTATAAATTAGTTATATTATAATAATATATATGTCTGTTATATTAGTAATATTTTTATAGCAGATCTCTATTGATCATATATACTTTAGATAATTCACTGCAAAGTCAAGCAGTCATAATCGTCACAATTCTGATTACGGCCAATTAGGGTGCCGTCTTCTATTGTATAGGTTTTGTCGGCGTAGGCGTAATTATGTTAAATTATTAATTTTAATAATAGTACAGTATTTATATCCAGTTTTTGTGTTCCTAAGATGACAATGACGGCATATTAGCAATATACACATTCAACTTTCAAGGCTATAACTTAACCGTTTTAATATTATAATGTTCCATTATACATGGCGAAACATTTTTATAAACTCAATAATTTGTTTACAACATTGTTATAGCATTGATATTCGTTTCTTTAGCCTATGTGAGTTGCACTTTTTAATCATTTTTTCAAACATTAGTGCATGTATATTATCGTTTGTATAATTTTCTGTACATTTAAGTTAATGTACTATAACTAATTTAAACTGTTACTATTGGACTACTACTATTTTTTATGTGTTTTGCTCGTAACTATTTATTTACTTTTTCGAATAAAAAATAATATTACAAGTTTTATAAATTAATTTTTCCATTTATTGAAAAAAGTATAATACCTATTATGGTTATAGTGTTATTTGTAATTACTTTACATGGACTTTACTGTAATGTTTTATATATATGTACAATGTTTGTGCATTTATACTGTCACTGTGTGTATACTGACATTTACCGATTGATTTCAAGTACAATTGCATATTTAATATCGATGTGTGTCTACTATGATAGTCTATGTCGCACATGTGTCACTATGATATATCGATGATAAATATGTTATAGTTTTCCAAAACATAAAATATGTTTCTTGTCCGAAAATAAGACTTTTTAATTTGGACGCTTTAATAAAATATATAGATTGAAAGTAATTGAATAGCTTTCCGTATTACAATATTTTTCATGTAAATAACTATTTTATCAATTTATTAGGTAGATGTATTATACATGTGATATTACTATACCATGCAAATATCACAGTGTATTCGTTGCAATTAATTGTACCTGAATTCAATTACATAAATTCAGAGATCGCAAGCTTATAGGTAAATCCTGTTTTCCTTATAAGTCACAATATTGGTTTAATTATTTTATATTTATACTTAGATATATTTTTATTGCTACAATTGTAATAATTAAATGTAAAAAGTGTTTAATACAAAGAGTTTTTGTACTTTTCATTAACTTTTAGAACAGAATTTTGCACCATCATTATAATTAACAGGACTAATCTATCAGCTTTTCTTCTACCATTTATACAATAATATTATCGATAACACTTTTTAAATATGCAAAAAAATGTATTTTACTTGTGACAGAACTAAACATTGCTCCAACATTTACAGAAGTCCTTATATATCCTTGACGTCAACAATCAATCAGTCACTTTTAATCAGTATCTAAACATTATGTTTAAACCACATAAGCCGCAATTAGAATCTGACCTTTTTCCCTAAATGACTCACCACCAAGAGCAACTGCAGCTGTTTTCCGATGTTTAGACTGGATTTGCATCATAAATTTGTGTACTTTCTATCTCTCCTACTTTTGTTTGGCATATCTTTTACTTCAATTCATCTATAGCCATGTTGACGTTTATTAAAAATATGATTCCAAAACATTTCACTGTTACTTATTATAAATTAGAATTGCGTTATTTAAATAGATATATTTATTTAAATAACAAACTAAAGAAAGGCGCGTCTCGGGACTGTCAGCACCTTCCTTAATTAATAATTTGTGATCAAAATTGTGTTATTGTCACAATTCTTTGAATAAGTTTATGGTACTTTTTCCGAAAATTGGAAAAATGTGCACCTTCCTTTGAAAAATGTTGAAATATGTTGAAATCACGCTTGACTATGGGGCTTGGGTATAATACCAAACTTATACTTTTATTTATGATTTGTCAGAAAATGTATAACTGTGTTTTAAATTTATCATTATTGTTATAATTTTTTTAATAATTTATTGGTAGATTTATAATATTTTATTGGAAATTTGAAAAAACTTATACCGCTTTTAAAAAAGGCCACAATCGCCCTTGATAACATATTAAGAAACTGGTACAGTATTATTATTTGTCCTGAAAATATATCCAAATTTTGATTGTTATAAATGGTTTATTTTTAATATAAAACATTTTTATTGGATTCAACCCGTATAACAAATAAAATTTGTATAAAGTTAAAATGTATTATGTTATTAATCTTAAACATAATCTTTAGATTTCTGACATCGTCCGGGAATTGTATTTGGAACAATTATTATTTATTTACGCCAGCTGTAAAACGGTATCTCTATATATATTATTGCATAATTTATTTAGCAATCTTTTATCCACATTAAACATCTTCTAAATAGAATAGCGACTGTTTGTTTGGAAAATGCTTATTCACTTTTTTGTAAATGCTCATTTAGACTTCTTACGGGCCGCCGTCGTATTTCTTTTTACCAGTATTATTTGAAAAGTGTATACAATTGCTAAATGACATTGGCCTGGAGACATAAAAGCCTCGTTAGCTCAGTTTCACTGTCATTTGCCGCCAATATTGTTAGCACTTCCTGCTTACTGAACTCCTATAGAAGCGCCTCCTTTCTATTTTCAGAACTTAAGTAGCTACTCTTTAAGAATAAATCAAAATCTATAGTATAGGTAATGGAAGCTGTTAGTCGTCGCCTTTTAACTCGTTTTAATTCAATCGAAAAATTTGAAGAAGATATACAAATTTAAAAGATAATGTTCGGAGATACTTTCAAAAAGTTATTTCAAAATATTACTACAAATTATACGTATACTTTCATATTCCCTATTTTATTTAATATGTGAAGACGTAATATTTTTTATTTATTTAATATAGATTTTCGTGTAACCTAAACAGTTGATTCTATTTGTCTAATTTAAGATTTCAGACTTTTATTGAATTTGTTCTTTGTACAACTTATTCTGTTGTAGGTTTGCTTGGCTGAAGATCAACTTATCCGATCTATATATTGCCTGTGTATCAATTAACTATGAAAACCGCAGCCAGAGTCTTTAATTCTTGAATGCTAGCCGCCAGTATTAACTTGCCTTCTTTGGAAGCGCTGGTGTTTTTTTGTTATTATTATGGAAACCACCACATCAAGTGCCTCCTCACAGCCTTTCTGCCAACGAGCTGGCTCACGTCCACTTAGCAGTTTGAGTCTATTGGCGGAGTGCCTGGAGAACTCCTCTTTAAGGGATCATGAAGGTCACGAGTGTCAGTTGGAGAATGTTGATTGGTCATCTATTTCTGGATTGTCATCCAATCAGAAAGTTGGTCAGGTAAGAAAAATCATTTGAAATCTAAAGTAGTACAGTAAATATATATATTCACACACATTGTATAAAACTTTAGATAATTATACGCATTTTAGACAAAAATGAAAGCATTATGTAAATTCGCAGTATGAAGATATTTTTCTTATATTTTGATCATTGATAAAAGAAAACCAATGAATTTTAGCATATAGTAATACATATTTTTAATGTGTGAAGCGTTCATCGATTTCAGAGGTGTTGGAAATATTATAATAGTAATGTGCATTTTTTATTTTCTGTATATCGCTATAGCATATATGCTACTTATCAATTGACTTGTAATTTTTATTAATTGCTGATTAATCTCTTCATTCACAGAAAACATTACTGTTTAGATTACAATAAACAATAACTATTAATTATATTTAATTAGTAAATTAACTAATATACTAATTAAACTAGTCAATGGTTCCGGACCTGTCTTTCAAATTTTTTTAAGAGTATTTTATTAGGGTTATTACCGTTATGTCGTATTAGGGCCTATATGAAATTTCGTAATATAATATGTTGTAACACATTTTGCCCTATACATTTTGTCGTATAGATTATGTCGTAATATACATATTGGCGTAAATATATAAATGTCGAAATACAAAATATCGTATTATATAAAATGTCGTAAATATTTTTTTAGTCGTATACATAAATGTCTGAAATAATTTCATAATAAATGAAACTCATATAATATATGGTTTGACTTAAATTATATGACAAATTATATTTACGACTATTTTATATACGTCCTTTTGTATACGTTTTATTATATATACGTGTTTATGTATACGACAATATATATAATACTACAAATTATATACGACAATTGCTATACTACATAATGTATACGTCTAAATTAAATACGCATTTTTATACAATATGACATTTTAATGGGTAACCCATGGACCCTTTTATTATACCCATTAGTTTAGTCTAATCAAAATAGTGAAATTATCTTTTAGAAATATTTAAAAAAAAATTATTATTATTAATAATCTTCATATGAATACGTAATCTTTTATCAAAATTAATTCGTATTAAAAAATGCATAAATTACTATTTGGACCACTTGTAATTGTTTACTGGTAATATATAATTCTCATTTGATACAAGAAGTATCTTATTTAGTCAGTAATACAATTAGTTTCCCTTTCTATTGCTTTTTGTACACGTCGCTCATTATTAGGACTTCTTATTAATCAATGTTAAAGATTTAACAATTTTTATTTCACTTCTCAGTTACGATTGTTCAAATTTGTCATCAATATATCCATTAATTTTTCTATTATTCTAAGAAAAAATTATTGCTATGTTAGATAGATTTTATATGCTTTAATTATATTTAAAGTACTTGTAGTTGATAACAATGTTATGGCACATATAATCTGTCGTTGAATTATTGAATTTATTGACTTTCCCCATTATATCTATCGCTAAAAACCACATAGGCCTACATGATTGTGATATGGTGAAACTTTTCTATATTTAAATTTCTAATGACTTTAACATATTGTGGTACGTTAGCCTATTTTAATTACCTTGATACTTTATCCTTTATAAGTATAATATATAATTTTTATAAATTTATTATCCCTTCATAGTCGCTAATTTTATGAACAATTAATTTAGACAACATTTTGACAAAATTTTGACAACATAAATAATTTCTCATTTTTATAGTAAATTGTTTTGTAATAATAGAAAATACAGTCTAATTTATAATCAATTCTCTCAAAAAAGTTGTTATTGTTTACATATTATTGTTTCACGATAATTAAATATGCTAATTTATTATTCATTATATATATTATTTAGCTGTGTTATACAACAGGCCAGTAACTAATGTTATTTCTCATCGAAAAGGTTTAAAATACCTTATATAAAGCTTGATTATAGTTACTATGCTAAATAGATCCATCACACTTTTGGAGTCATTGATATTCGATATCTATACGAAATATACGAGCTTTTATTTGCTCTTTATATTTGTGTTCCTCCACCTACCTTATAAATGTATTCACTAAAGATATTCAAATTTCGTGACATAGTAAAAAAAATTATTCAATAAAAAAAGAGTTCTCATTATGCAAAAGTATAATTTATTGACAAGAATTAGGTCAGAAAATAGTGCAAAAACTCAAAAGTGTTAAGGATGTTTGCATTTAGCCTTGGAAACTAGAATTTGTTTTCGTAGGTGACAATATATAAATGACACATTATTAGCATTTTGTACTTTTTATTGTGTCTTAGCATTCAGTTGTCCTTTTTATGGCAGTGCCAAAAATTGTCGTCAGTGTTATTTTTACCTATAGGAGACAGAATCCTACTAATATCCACCATATGGTATTGAAAATTTCTGGTTTGTATATCATTGTCATCGTTCTAGTAATATATTAATCAGTTGAATTAATTAATAAAAAATATGGTCTTATGGATACAATTATATAAATTAATTATTATATTTCAGTGAATTAATTAATTGGAAACGTATTATGTTTACGTTGTGCATTTATATGTTAAGAACGGGAGCATAATAAGTTTGAAAACAATTTAAAAAACATAATAATTAACATTTAAATATTTAATTAAAGCGAATCAGTGTGTAATATTACTTATCTATTAAAAAACTTATTTATTTGTTCAGACCTAACCATTTAAGATTATTAAGTAGTAATTGCACAATTTAATTGTTCAACATGCATCATAGTTACAAAAATCGAATTTAGCACATTCATCCAATACAGAAATTAGTTCAAAATGTGTAACATAGTTGTGTATACTTTTAATGAAATGTCTATTCGTTGAATTATATTGGTTAGAATAACAATAATCTGAAACAAATGTTTGGATAAATTGACGCCTTTTAGAAAGTTTTCTATATTTCAATGTTTCAATATTTTGTCCCTATTGTTCAAGGGCATTTAAAATTAATGTACAGCATAATATTTTATTATTGTACCTGTCTATATTTTTATAACAATGTTGGCCACAAATATGTCTATATTATATATGTACCACGGAGACTTCTCGTATAACATCGTTGCACGTAGCCTATTCATTAATGTAAGGTATTTTGTATTGTGGTTCGACCAAGCGGAATGAATGAGGAAGCTACACAGTTTCATCGAATGTGTCGTGATTGTGATATTAGCAGTAACTAATTAAATTTTGATCGGATTGAAAAAATGTTAGAGATTAAATTTTCTCTTTATTTGATACGTTAAAAGACCAAAAGACCGCGTCTAAAAGGCCCTTCTATAATACATTCTGTAAAAACATATTAAATTGTTTTAAACTTTACATAGCTTTAGATTATAATAACTAGAACAAGCAATATAATATTATACTTTCTGACTTATAATGATCGATAATAATATCGATTTGTATGCGTATTATAAAATGTGAAACGGTGTAAATGGTTTTAATTTCGTTTGGTGAAATAAATATTGCAATAATATACATATTTTTATTTTAAAAATTGATTTAATAATAAAGTTTTTTTCAAAGTGATATTTCTTAAGTGCCAGTATTGTTCGTAAAATATTAAAAAGTAATCTAGTTACTGATTTACCATATAGTTGATCATCATTATATTGCAATAATCTGATTGCGTATTAACACGGGTGCTGATTTTGTAGCTATACCATTGTGTCTATTTTGTTAAATTGATTCACTCATTTAATATGTTTGGCATTATTATAGGACTATAAATTCTCTCACCCATAACATCATCATTTGAATAGACTACTAAAATAACTATAGTACGCCCTTTGTATACATAATATATTTCTGAAATATGTGACATGATACTTCATCATTTACTCAGCTAGCATAAATAAATGAATTAATATCAAACAATGTTTAATACGCAATGTAAATAAAATATTTATTAGAACATGTTTACGTCATATATACTTTAATTATGATGTTCTAAGGTTGACTCTATATTTAATGTTTCTGATATACAATACGGTGAAGTATTTTACTTTCACTGCTATTGCTGTACCTATTTTTAGAGAGAAAAAAATTTATAATTTTTTTTTTTGAAAACCGAGCATATATATTGCAGACCCATATCTTAGAGGGAGTGTATTTTTCGTGATAAAAGACGGTAACCATCATGTCACATATTAATAACTTCCAAACCTCCATAATCTGCCGGTTCTTTACATATCATATCGGTGCTATTGTTTTGTACTATATGATTTTGCAATATAAGCCATTTTATATTTGTTTTACATATGACAATTATTATCCTCTATTATGCAAAATTAATAATATTTATTTTACATTTTATCATCTAAATTTTATGTTTCCGGTGCAACAAACACATCATGATAAAAGAGTGCTATACGTGATTTGTTAAACTTTTCCAAATGTCTTAAATATAGCAGGGCTGCATGGCTCTATAGGGAGAGAGGTTATTACCTAACCAATATTTCAAGTAATCAATATTGTTTAGTAATCAAAAAATTCTTATTCAATACACGTACAAATAATATAGATAAATACTTTGTTAATATTAGAAAATACCCCAATCGAAAATTTCCATTGCCTTTCGCTAATGCTATATGATATTATGAAGCGTATAAAAACAGAATAAACTATTTTAATATATACTATAGGAGAGGCTCTGAAATACTGAAGTAACGCAATATCAATATTTTATAAATGCAATATTTTTTTATATTATCAGAGAGGATATCAACTAAATATTATTATAAATATTTATATATATGGAACATTATCTATTATATTACTATCATAATAAAAAACGTAGGTATTAAATGATATCGTGTTAAATATTACAAGGGTTTTTAGTGGTTCAACTAAAAATCCTAAAACTTTCCAAAAACGTTCTGTCTATCTCATTCTGTCTGTCTCTTTAAAAATCTCAAATAGTTTGTATACATTATTAGTTTTCTCGGTGAATTCCCCTCAACAAATGTTGAGATGTGTTCCAACTAACACTATCTTTTTTGGAGTACAGTGTGTATTAAATAGGAAAACATTAATATCTTACATTAAATTATGTAATCATTTTTAAAATTGACACCGCTTAAATTAGGCTCAACATAAAATAATTTGTCAGGATTTGGCTTACTCGGCGCCTCTCCCACCGTTGACGGCCCTATGAAACTGACGTGTATTTTCATTTTATATATAATATTCATTTTATATATAATATATTCATTTAAACTTATTGGATATCGTTCGTCAGTTAAAGACAATATGTGATTTGAATGTATTTGTTACCACAACAACTTTAATAGATCTTTATTTTATATTTATTATATATTTTTTTAATTTTTCGTGATGAATAAGATGTAGGTTTTTTTACTAATAGTTTAGTTGTAAGTATGCTTAAATATTAAGTGAATAATTTTTTTTAATTTAGCATTTTACATTTAAAACAAGAAACAAAAAAACTAAATTGTTTATAATATGTTTTGTTAAATGTATTGTCTTGAATAAACTGTACAACCTAAAAAACATTGTCACCACTCATGGTCATGACAATATATTTATTATATATAATTATGGTTTTACAGAATTATATAGATTAGATGTGAACTTTGTTTGCATACTTAATTCACGACATGTAAATGTCGGAGGCGCACTTTTGGCGACCTTTGTAAATAATTGTCGGTTAGATTAGTATTTTAAGCCTTGATTTTAATCACACTTATAATTGTACATAGGCTTTTGTGTGTCAAACATATTTCATGATCGTATTAAATCGAAGTATTCTTTTGTTTTGACTAGAACGAACTAACCGGTATTATAAATTTAAAGTAGACAATCGAGTCCCAACTATCTTTTTTCAGTTTCTTTCGTTAGCGACTAATTAGTCGAATTGTATAAATTCAGACTATTTGCCAAACTTGTTTGCCAAGTTTCGAAGCTGAGCTACCGTCATTACATTGATTGGACAAGCGCCTTTGCCAAATCTCCTACACATTCGATAAGTCACACACGGTCGACTATAAGTAGCCAATTGACCGACTTTAAATATCGGTACAGTCTACCCCCCATCTATTTATGATGTATGAAATTGGAAATTAGCGACTTACTATCTGTGTTACAAACGTGCTATTCTATATTTCAGATATATATTATATTTTGTTTGTTTAATTCCTCCATAAGTTAACCTTATGTCACTCTATGAAATCCATCGTGTTGATATCAACATAATTATTTGATTTTTTCACATTTATTCAATAGTATATTTAAATGAAGTTATTCACTTATGAGCGACGCTGTTTTACAATTATATACGTATCCTTCTTGCAGACTTGCAGGGAATTGGACAACTCATACAAAGACACTCCAGGTATGTCTTGTTTAAACATTTTATTTATCATTTATATTTATCAACTAACATATTTTAAAACTGATCATGTTTCAGAGTTGAATTAAATATATAATTAGTTGATATTTTGCAATTCGAAAAATCTTCAATCCCCATAATGCTGAAAGCGAATCACTTTCGATTAATATTTCTCAAATAAATTAGCTGTTATTACCCGCACTTAACTTTTCCACGAGTCGTCTTTCTTCCTTTTCCCGGTTTTCCTAGACACTCGGTTGAAACTTCAGTCCAGGGGTAAGAAATGGTTGTCACGGTATATATATATTATTAAGGAAAACTCAATAACATGCTTTTTACTCAAATAGGTATGCCAAATTCAGGGTTGGTTTCTGAAAAAGACCACAAGATCAATATTCTATAATTATGGTTGCGTCGGTTTTGTTGCTAATAATCGTAATATGCGTGACTCTGGGAAGAGTAGATAAGAGTTGGCAGACAATCAATTGAGGTAAAGTTTTCCATTCGTCGTAGAACTGTTTTGTTTTGTCTGTCAGTAGTCAACGACATTAACTGTATTACACTCAGTGGCATGCAATTGTTTTTTTATAATAAATTAGTATCGGAGAGGATATTGAACCCTTTATCCCTCTCCCAAGCGCTTTGGACGGATGCTAATATCATCTGTCTGTCGGCTTCAATTTTACCTCAAAGCTTCCCGAGGGATTATAATATGCTATATAACATAGAATAATGTTCAGAGCATAACTTACGCATATGTATATCATAACAAAGTTTAATGTAAACAATCTTGAGTTGATTAAGTCTTTGCAAGATTGAACGTTCTGTATTACAAGTATATTGCGATTGAAGGTATAAAATATCGATTGTTTTAAAATACCATGGAATGTTGTCCAGAAACTAGAACGCGTTTAATTGGTCATTTTCAGAAACATATACCCTAATTTTATAATATTCCTTCTGCGTAGCTTGCCTGCTTATATATAAAGAGACTCCAGTCATATTTTCTCTCTCTTTCGCATATGAATAAATCACAATTAACAAATCATATGCTAAAAATATAAGAAGTTTCTTATCACAAATTATCCTTTTAAAAGAACTTTCCTATGGTAATTTATTTTTATAGGATAGACCGTTGTAAAATTGACATGAAACTGTCATTTTTTGCAACAACGAAACCATGTTCAAGGGGTTATTCTACCTATCACAAAACCATCATGAAATTCACTGCTTTTTTAGAAATTAATTTGTATAAATCATAACTTTTAAATGATCATACAATTGCTTTTTAATTGCCATTTTTAATCACTTTTAACTATCTTACCTTTTAATTCATAATGTATACAATAAAATTAGACAAATATCCCTTGTTTTATATTATTAAAAACTGAAATTATTTTTTAATTTATATTTTACATGAACGCTAAGTTTACACAACGGTACCATTAATATAATGTTTTAAAAGTTTAAAAGTTTACTAAGAGTGTACCCTTCAAATAAAGTGAAAAATAAGGTTATATTAGTTTAACATGGTTATTGTAAATATAATAGTTTTATAAGTGTATATTCATTATATAGGGACTTTATTGTACATCATAATGCATAACTATTTCATGTATATTATTGTACATATACATAGTTTATAACATATGTTATGATTGTATTTTTATTGTTTATATGGGTCATTTAAGTATTATATTTGATTAAAAAAGTTTTACTAATCTTTCCCTTCATCTATTTCTCACTTTAATTTTTTAACCACTTTTTTTCTCCATCATATTTTTTTTCTCTCATATCTCTTTCTTCATTCTCCCTGATCTATATTTCTGCCACCACCCTCCATTCTTTACATCACTCTAATCTCTCTCTCTCATTTCAGACTCTTGTCTGGCAGTGTTCCCCCCCGACTCCACCGCCACCAACGCCTCCGGTGGCAGTCAACCGCCCCACTTCCCCGCCAAGCGCCAATGCCGCTCTCTGGGTGTGGTGGAGGGTCTCGCCCGGCCTATCGCCATCCGACCCAATCGCCCCGACCCCCCCGACTCGTCGCTCTCCTCTCCTCCCGGCCCTGACGATGAACACTATCCCTCCAAAAACGCAACATCCTCATCGACAATAAACGCCGGCGGCATCCTCCACTTTTTTAACACGTCACAAACAGGCGGGAAGTGGACGGCATCGACCGGTGGCCTGAACACTCCTCAATCTGGTCGACAACCGGGCTGGCCGCATCTCTCCAAGCTGGTGGTGCATCCTCACCCGACGATGATGGGGGTGCAGTACGCTAACAGTGTGTACGGCGGGCAGCAGCATCTTCCCGGTTGTCATCTGCATCACCATCACCATTTGCATCACAAGCTTATCAGGGCGTCGCCGGGCGGCTCTGTTCGACCGCTAATCTCGCCCAGTTATTCTTCTAAAAAGTAAGGGCAGCGCGGACTATCAATTAGTAAATCGGGAAATGTTCACATATTTGTGTAACAGATATTGATGAAATCTTTCTGGTCTTATATAATGATAAAGTATTGCATCTTACTCGAAAAGAAATTATGCTGGAGTCAAACAATTCTTTTTAACAATTTGGCTAACGATTTATTTATAATTAGCAATACTACTATCATTGATAAAACAGTCTTGCAATATTATGGTAACCCTCATATGCAGATAATTAACAGATGGTATTTCACAGTATAAACTTACATTATAATTATTAATTACAACGAGTTATTGATTTGTCTGTTGTTTTACAATTTATGTCAGTTTTATAATTTAGTTGTCGCTTTTTTCTTCTCTATAATATAGGCCTATACTAATCATCACAGTATGTTTGGATATTGAAGTTTTTACGGGATATTATTATAGGCCTAATATATTTATTTAATTGCGAGATATTATGTGATAATACATCCTTTGAATTAAAACATTTATTATCCGATCGATATTGTTTGTTTTAGTTAAAACCATAGAATCAGAATGTAAGTAGAAATAGGCCTACACCGCACCATATACAGGTGTTACATTACTTAGTTACTATTATTTAAATCTATATGGTTCAAACTTTATCGTTTTATTTGCAGCATGATATTCTATTTCTTTCAATTTTGAAAGATTAAACGAAATTTATAGGACGAAATGCACGATATAATTTAAAAATTATAGTCGTTATTTACAGAGCTAGTGCAAAATGTGCATCTTTATTGCAATCTATAACGAGATCCAAATTTATGTACGAGCCCATATAGTGCGAGTGCATTCACGTTTAATAGAGTTTTACATTAATGCGATAGGGTGCAATCTACTGGCTATTAATAATTGTATCTAACTTCTTATGGCAACAACAAATTTGTAATGAATATAAGGCGGCAACAATAACCGTTGTTGCCGGCTTTTGAACAAAACTTTATTACATAGAAATCAATACATATTTATTACATATTAGATACAATATTAATAATGGACGCGGCTTCAGCTGCAAGCCTATTGTTGCCTTCAAAATCAATGCATTATTGTTATATTGTTCGCTTAATTATTAAATCAATTATTACAGACAAGTATAAATATCAATCAATGTTAGCTATTACAAAATTTTAGTTATAATATTAAAAATATAATAAAATAATCAATGTTTAGCTTTCAGAAAATTATAATTTCATATCCATAGATTCCAATGAATTCATAAAGACGTTCTTTACTGTACACTGCAATAATTTGTACATAAAAAATGTATATTCTGCAATTGCATTATATAAAATATAATTATGGTAACTTAATTGTCTTAAATGAAATCAAAAAGTGATCCACTAAGTACCTATTATTGCTGTCAATATCGAATATGAATAAACCATAGAGATATAATAGTTGTATTATAATAAGACTAATAATATAGATAAACAATTATATATCTATGGAATAAACAGTATTTATAATATATTAAATAAAATATTGTATTATTTTCATGCGTCTACAAAATGTCCACATAAATTGTTCAATTATAAAAATATGTTTTAAACCATTTTATTTGTACAAAGTTGTCAAAATGAAATCTTACAAACTAAATTTATTCTAATGATGTCTTTTCTCTAATATTCGTTCAATATTTGCAATGAGTTAGGATAGGTGCGGGAACTCAACATCTCAAACATTTTTCGCGAAACATAAAATATTATACGGAAGCGCCGTTATAGGTGATGGGCTTGGAACCTTCCACTTTTGATCAAAAAATTACAAGAAAGGCGGAAAATGGTAGAGAATAATTTTAGCAGACACTGCGGTCCCCATCAAGTTTGAAAAGCTTCCGACATCCCCGCTATAATAAACCCAATAAAATCGACCATCATAGAAATATATGTATTTATATTAGTATATAGAAGCAACGGAAACAGTTCATTTAGTCAGGAATAATACATATATCAAATCCAAAATTGTATGTTTATATAATTGGATCCGTCTATAATTCATACATCTGAATTTAAATAAGCATGTAGTATTCATTTGCTGGCTCTGGTTTATGCCAATTTGCTGCCCACGTAAAATATTCAGATAGAATAAATAAAACTATGATTAAGACAGTATACTTCAGACCCACCTTGCATTATCCATTTCGCAGCACACATCTGTACATATAACGCCTCTGCGTTTTTTACTTCATTGTATTGCAATATTGCACTACATATTATGAGATATTACATAATTAAATTTTCAATAAAAACATTTTTATAAAAAAATTGTGAAATGGGACATTATAAATTAAATTTTAACAAACATTTATTTTATAGCATATTATATAATATAAATCTTATAAAACGTACTTTTATAATATTGAAGAATTCGATGGATGTAAATATTCGGTGAGAAATTGTCCGGTGTGTAAATGCCCGGCCACCTTCACCAAAATAGTTTAACTTGATGACGTTAAAAACGCTTCTACTTAACACTTATTTAATGGAAATATATTGAAATTACAAAAATGGAAATAGTATTGTTTTCTTGAATTTAATTTAACAATATCAGAAGGATACAATCGCATGGTATATATATATTATATGTTGCTATATTTGAGCGTATTTTTAGTTGTGACTATATTCAGAACACTTAAAACGTCTACGTAACTTCAATAATGTAGACATTTAACATTAAAAATTATATCTATAATTAAAATTTCATATGTAGACGACTCCCCAGCAGTTTAACTATAACTACTTGGCACGGAAACTATATCAGCGTTAGCTAGTTGGCAGGGGACTTTAACTTCGTCGTTGTTCCCCAGTTCGTGCGTGAGCAGTTTCCTGTTTCGGATCACTGACAGTTGCGGGTTTGCTGAGTCATAACTAAATCTATACGGGGATAATGTCTCCCGTTTTGGCATTGAAATAGTCTGGAATTCGAAACAGTTTTTTGTAAAGAGAGTATAGCAGTATAATTTATAAATATGCAATAAAATGAGTGGCATAAATATATCAAGGCCAAATGAATGAATTTGTTCACTGTGCACTTATATTGGTATCACGTATCTTGTGATCTGTAAAAGGTGCTTTTTGCCTAATATATGTAATTAATTTGCATATCTTATATTGTCGCTAAAGTTCGTTTGCCGCATATAATGTTCAACGAGAGAAAAACTTAAGTAAATACTAATACTTTAAAATTTCGCTATAAGCATGTTTTTTAATCATAAATTTGCTGTCAATTTCTGCGTTTCTTTGCGTTTTAAGTACTTAGGTATATACATAGAAATTAATAATTTCTATGGGTATATACAATTAAAAATTGATTCATGCATTAGTTCAACTCACTGCACGACGATGAACTAAAAATCAATAATTGAATATTGTAAAATATAGGTATTCATACCTCACACTCGTTGTAGTAATATAGTAAATGTATATAGTAGAAGTTCTGTAATCGATTTTTAAAGTTCATCAGATTTAACGATATATAAATCAATAAACATATATTGTTTATACACCAAGTACCTTATGTTATTGACGACATAAAAATGATCGAATGTATTGTGTAGTATGTAAAAATATATACATTACAACAGTAATTTATTATATTCATTTATTAATAATCTAACCATTATGACATGTTGACTAATTATTACTAACTCAAACGAAATGATCGATATAGCCTAATTATTCCTCACTATGAAACAATCAAAATATTTATTATTAATGAAAGTGCTTCCAAAATATTTTTTTAAATTCAAAATACACCTAAATTAATTTATCTTTAAAATGAGGATTAACTGATGTCACTATGAATGTCACGTTTGACAATTAAACAATATTGATTTCGGTTCGAACAGCCTAATGTTTATTGAGGCCTTGGTGAAATAGTGGCAGCCCTGTTCCGAGCCTCACCCAGTCCAACCCCGTTATCCCGCAGTCGGTCTGCCTTCACGCCGACACGCCGGATGATCAGTCCTCAGACCAGCTCCGACTACTCCCTCTCGCCCGATGTTGACTCGCCGGTTCAGAGGCCTGCCTCGGTCTCCTCCGGCTTCCATGATGCCTCTCTTCAGTCTCTCGTGGAGACCTGCAGCCTTCCCGATTGTTCTCAGGTAACTGGTCTCATCTTTTATAGCAGTTACTTATAATAGGAGTTTGTGAATAAAACGATATACGCGAAGGTTTCCAGCAATTATAATATGTCGTTAATTTAGATAAAAACACTTTAAAAACATTGTTTCAATATTTGACCAGGATAATACGCTTTCATCATTTTAATTTCTATAGTTTCCCTAATTCTGCGATAATAACTAGATAGTATACATTGGTAATTTCTCATTTTTCATATTGCAATTCTACATAATTTGTTTCAATTGATAAAAATCTCCTTCATTTTTAGAATTAAATATGTTATAGTTATATCCTTTCTTTACAATTCAGAATTCATGTCGATAGATTCATTGTATACCCATAAATGATACACCATATATTATAATTTATTTTACACTTATTGCATTTCCATTTTTTAATTTATTTATTTTACTTGTAAATTTCATTACATTCAACACAAACGAAAAACTACTTATTTAATTGGCGGAAAATATTATAATTATCGATTAGCTACTAACGCTTGAAAAACAGAGCGTTAAATTACTTCACAAATTAGTCTGCTACTTAATGTCGTGGCCCATCATTGATTAATTTTACTTACTGTCTGATTTACTACATGATTGGGAAACTCGCTTAATATTATTTCATCATTATACCCCGGTTCCCTTGATATGATAAGCAATTTCATTGCTCGAATTAATACTATTTATGCTATTTTTATATTATATTAAATTTATTTTTTCATGAACTAATAATGTTGTCTAAGGATAAGTGAACCACAGACCACTAAAAATGTTGGACTATATAAACAAATTATTGTTTACATTTCTGTTATTAATTTGTAAAATATTCAATGATAATATTACTTGTATGTTTGGCGAACTTGAACATAAATAATATGAATTAAGTAATGAGTTTTTATTGCAGAGTGCAATTCTAGATTATGATTTACAATTTTGCTATTTTAACTTTTTGAGGTTTGATTTATCATGATCTAAATTATTAGATGGTTAATATAGGCCAGTTTTTGCTATTAACGGACCATTAAAAATCTAACTCATACCATCGCTACCAAAATCCTTATTTCGCACACTGAATTTATGATTCGAGAGATGCCCCGCCCCCTAGTCCTGCCGCCTTACCGGCCGTATCTCGCAGCCTCCCTGCAACCAACACCAACTACTCCGACAGCAGATGAGCGGTACTCCCCACCACCACCAGCCCCCCTCAACGGCCCACACGCAGCGAGCCCGCTGCAGGTCCCAGCCAAGCTTGGAGCCCCCCAGTCCGCTGTGCTGCTGGTGTCGACCACTGCCTCTCAAGCGACGCTATGAGATGACCTTGCCAGCATCATCCTCGTCGACGACGACTGGAGCTGCCTTCTCCGCCTGTTGTGCCACAGGTCGAGCGCGGACACCGCATCTCAGTTTGGCCACTTCGCAGCAGGTGTGTAGTAGATCCCCTCCTTTCTGTCTAAATTAAGTAACAAGCTAATTTTGTTACCTCTGGTGAATTCCGTTCGTCTGTGTTGTGTTTTGGTGTGTTTTGAATTACATTAATTTGTTAATTGTTTTTATTTGATTGTTTTTTGTTTTTTTAATATTTGGGAAATTCAAATTTCTTTTTGAAATGATGTTAATTTTATTCAGATCTTTTTTGTTCTAGCATCGCTACACTATATGTATTGTGACTTGTTCATACTTCTTAATACTTTCAAGCATTAGAACTTAATCAGTACATTTTTATCGATTAGAATCACTGTGGACCGGGAAGGTCCCTTTACTCTTCCGTAAATATTTCCGGAAACTTTACAAATACTTCCAGAAATTAATTTTTATTATTTCATAACATTTTAGGTACTTAATTAGGTGTTTTAGTAGTCTAGCATCTACGTTTATCGCAAATATTGATGACCATCACAAACCTCTCGTCGCGAATTAAACATATTATTCCTAACTCTCAATGTATGTCCCACAGCAGATATCACCTCTGAGCCAGCTGACATCAAGCTACCCTGAAGACGGCAGTAGCCGGGCCCACACCGATCCCCACTACTCCGCCAAGGATGTCTTCTTCTTCGGCAGTAATCGATCCTATCTGGTCAGTCTGCCCCGGATCGCCAGTTCCCCGCCCATTACCTCCTCGAGTCATGCGGGTCTGCTGCTAGCGGCCCGCAAGACAGCCACCCTCCCAGCCCATCACAGGAGCGGGGGGGGAGGGGGGAGCGGCGGGGGAACTGGGGGTCGGGGCAGTCAGGCTAGCACTCTGACAGCCTCGTCCACAGGAACTCCGACCAACTCGAACTCGAGGGAGTTACTGCCGGGATTCCTGGCGGGGGATCATGCTTCTGAGATGGACCAGGTGAGTCAGTTGTCGACTGTGGTCGTGGACGGATAATTCCGGTTAGGGGGGTCTGTTATTGCCTGTTGAATATTAACGTTGACTATATTAACGTTTGTATATTAATTATGTACAGTCAATATAATTGGAATTATAATTTATTAATAATTATATTGGAATAAAATTGTAATTACAATTTAAGATGAATCTGAAAGTTGTACATTGTAAAAAAATAGTTGAAATTGATTATTTTTACTAATTTTTTTTCAAAAAATGTATTTCTTTTCATTTTCTATTCTTGTTGAAAAATAATTTTTATATATTTTTAGTAATACTTATTTATCGCAGTACAATCTTTGAACAATAAATAATATGGATTTTTTCTTATGCATGTGTGGAAAAGTTCACTTTTCCAAGCATGCATCTGTTTTAAAATTAATACTTTTCCATTTATGGACAACTTTTCCCAACATAGACAAAATTGACAAATATTTCATTCTTTGGAAGCCATGGTTAACGCCATATAACGATTGACAAACATTTATTTTAAAATAATGATCTGGAATCATTATATTTTATACTAGGTACGGGTACATTTAGCCTATACCTTATTACGTCATGCGTATCTAAAATAATTTCAAAAGTCGAACTTTTCTGGAAAGCAATCTGAAATTGCAAGGCATATTATACCTTATTTTTTCTCTGATGAAAGTCATTAAATTATATTTCGTAATTTGCAAGCTCTTTCAAACCTCTAATATGACATTACCGCAGTCAATATTGTCTAATTCATTTGTGTCATCAAATAATCATCAGTAACTTTTTAATTAATAATTGCAGGGTACGGGACGCCCGAGGACTGACGAAGACGACTATAATCCTGAACTTGAAATGGAACTGGCCGATAGTGAAATACACTCTGATTCTTCATCAAATTCCTCCTTATCTGACGATGACCATGCTTGCTCTACCACTCGAAAGAAGGACACTTCCTGTGTACAACAGCAACCAACTAATAGCAACACGGTTACTTCTGGATTCCGCTTTCGTCCAGTTGGCACCCATACCCAAGAGCCACCTTTTCAAGAACTTGACCTTGACCAGATTGAAAACGATTAGTAGGAACCTAGAATTGTTTTAAGATATATATGGGCCAAATTATTGTTTTTATATGTAGTATTTTATAATGAACTACTTAACGTTTCTGAGTAGTGTTTAAAATAAACGAAGTATATTTATATGTATAATACTTAGTAGAGGTATAAGTTGAAAATGTTCAAGTTCGTGAAAAAGTTATCATTGTCATACTTCCATTGCTTTAATACTTTTTATGAACTGCCAATTGCTTAGTGATGCCATTAAACTGTGATAAATACGAAAAATTATATAGCTATTCATTTCAATTATTTTATCGATGTATTAGATTAGACAATTATATTTCATGTTGTTTATATACAAAGTTATCTGACAGACAAGCATTACTTATAGTATTGCCAATATTATTGCAAGTACACATGTCTTGGCACTTTAACTTATTTAAATTAGCCGCTACGGTTCCAGCTTTCATTTTACTTAGCAAATAATAGATCAATTAAAATGGTCACAGCTAATTAAAAATCAGAGTTGTGTTAATTCTATTATTATTCTATTCAATTTATAGCATAAAAACCTACATACAAGGCATACAAAGTCGGTGAATTTATTTTCTCATGTTCTAAAACATTCCTCGCTTCATTATAAAATTTTTCATGCTTCATAATATATAAAACAAAACTGTTTATTGTTGTAGTGACCGAACACCGAGTTAATACGGTTTCTTTATTTTTGTATATTTTTCACTGTCAGCATGTTGGTTTCTGTGTCAAAACATTGCCCCTTTAATTGCCCCTTTTTGAGCTCCATTGATGCCATGACAGTGTATATGTATATTAGCGCTACAAATAATATGCAACCATTTAGAAATTCTGTGATTGGAATTACTTGTAAATATTTCTAAGTTCCCAGTATATTTTAAAGTTGCACGACAATTATATTGCAATTATAAAAGACACTTAACTATAATACATATTTTTAAAATACAACGGCTCTTGTAATTATATTCCACAAATGGATACAGCACCTTCAGTTAAAAATAGTATGCAGGAATTATTTGAAAAACCGCTTCCAGTACAAGTCGTTATTCTATAGTTTTTTTAATAATGCATTAAGAATACATAATATGGCAAACACAACAAATATGAATATGTGCATAATCCATTTTCATGACTTGACTTTGTATTAACATCATCTAATTATCTGTAGAAATTACATAAAATACATCTCCAAAAATCGAGTCCACTTTAATTGTTATCAACTTATACCTTTAAACATAATTATCTATATGTTTTATATATAATTAAAAATTAGTTATAGATATAGTTATATAAAATGTTTTATAACCAAACCTGTACTAAACAAGGGATAAGGTAGGAAAAACAGAGGAGAATAGGTTGCCAAAATTGAAATCTATCCCCCGGCCTGGAAAAAACGGATTGGTTATAATCTTATTTGAGAAGTGAGATAATTAACTCTTCCCTATACAACTTTCTGAATTTTTTTAAAATTGCAAAAACGATTTGGTTATAGTATTATTTAGTAGTGAGGTAATTAACTCTCCCCTATACAATTTTCAAATTAAAAAAAAATTGCAATAGGTGCGAATGCAAATTTTTGCCGTCCTAACACAATTTAAATAATATATTATAAAATACATTACTTGTGCATAATAACTTTGTTTTGTTTCTACTTTCGTGTTGTAACTCTCGCAGCAGTCATGTGCTTTTATAAATCACCAGAGAGCTATTAGGTATAATATTTATTATAATTTTTTTAATTAATTAATAATTTCGATCTTATTCCAATATATCCTATATTTGTTTTCATTATTTCAATAAAATAGTCAAAATAGTCATAACATTAATGAACCTTTATTTTCAAACGTTTCACATACATTATAAAATGTCACGGACTAAATATTTAAATAGTAAGCGTAGTTATTATATAGTCATATCTTATTCAGATATCAACAAAGGAATATTAACTGTATATCAAAAACTGTAACATTTATGTTATTGTACGTATAAATGATTCCGTAAATATGCGTTAAAATATATCGATCTATATAGCATAGTTCAGAAATTACAGAAGTAGATAAAATATATAGTAAAATTTTACCACCTTGACCATTCTATTACTCTTTTTCTTGTACATTACAAAATATTTTCTAATTGTCAAAATGCACATAAATATCTCCCCAAATATATATATATAGGCTATACCAGGATTTTATTTGTTCTTTAACTTTATCCACAAAATGTTAAAGGTTTTATATAATGTTTGAATGATTAATATTTATATAACTTTTAAATGGTAAAGATAATGTAACACTAAAATTATTGCATTAAATTAAAAATATATATTTCAATTTAGGGACACTACTGTGTTTCATAATCGCTGTGGTCCATATATAATGCATCTACCGGACTAAAAGTCACCCGTACTAAATTTCACCGAATTAAATGTAAACTCTAGCCGAGGCTTAATGTTCTTAGGAATACCGATTTGAAATCGTGACTGAATTTAATTGACGGCTGTGTGGTAGATTTTGAGGCTGTAGCATACATCGTTGTATATAATTTATATCGCTATATTATTATGTTATAGTCTCCTTTTCACATATTGAAAGAAAATGTGCAATTTTTAGGATTTTATTTATTTTGTATTCTGCAACTGAATGTTAACATTTCATTGTATAATAATAATAAAAAGTGTATATTTGGTTGAGAATGGGAATCGAAAAACATAATACGGTACAGGAAAGATAATGTA
>JAUZND010016651.1:0-26968 GCA_034780555.1 Coelogynopora nodosa | reverse complement strand
TTGACAAAGTGCCATCCCATTACTGCAGACAATCTAGCAAAAAACAATACTTGTGGCCCTACGATTTTCATAGTGCTGCCGATGTCTATGCAACATACTGTAATTGGCTGGAACTTAATAAACCTGGAGAAAAGAAGATTTCGTTGACAAAATTTTAATATATGCTAAAAGACAAGAATATTGATGTCTGGCAGCCCAGAAAAGACCAATGCGACCTTTGTATATCGCATACTCAAAGGACTGTTAATGATGAAATTTATGCCAAACATATTCAATTGAAAAATGCAGCAAGAGCACAAAAAGCAGCAGATACAGAAACTGCGAAGGCATCGGATGGTAAAACTTTAATTGTAACTGTCAATGTACAAGCTGTACAAACTATCCCCAAAATGAATGCTAGCTGTCTATATTTTCGCACTAAATTGAATCTCCATAATTATACTATATTTAACAATGGAACACAGGACGTCATGTGCTATATCTGGACAGAGTCCAATGGTGGTCTTGTTGCCAGCGTTTTCACATCATGTTTGATTGATTACCTCAAGGAACAAATAAATTCAAATCCTACAATCAATAACATTATTTTGTGGAGCGATGGCTGTGGTGCACAGAACAGCAATGCAACTCTTTTATCTGCTATGTGTGCATTTGCTGGGAAAGAGTGTATCCCAGTCACTGTAAACTATTTGGAGAAAGGTCATACGCAGATTGAGGTGGACTCCGTCCACTCCAAAATTGAATAACATCAGAAACGTGTCAACCTGGAAGTTCCTGCAGACTACTGCAAAATGGTCAGTGAGGCTCGAATCCATCCAGCTCCATATCGATATATTATATAAGTATTTATCCCACGATTTCTTTCCTGATTACGAGAAATCACAAGTAATAGTACAATCCGCCCAGGCATAAATCGAGGAGATAGTTGTGTTACTGACGTAAAACAATATCGATGCAACATCGATTGCTCAATTGGTTATAAATTAAACCATGATGCCCAAAGTGAATTCGAAAATATTCCTATTCGATATAAAAAGAAGAACACAACTGTTGAAGTAGCTAATTGTAAACTCCATCTAACGCCCATACCAATTTTAAAACGTAAGTACGATGATTTGCAAAAAATCAAATCTATTTTGCATCCTGATCATCATTTATATTATGACAATCTTGTTTATATATAAATGACTTTCTAAATGATTAAATGTATGTATAACAATTCACATTGTCATGAAATAACTTTCTTATTGTATTATTGTATTTTTCTAACAATGGTATTTTACTAGTAACCAATATTTTACCTGTTATTTTTTTATTATTCATATGAAATTTCTCCAAATTTATTTATTATATATATTCTTTATTTTTTATACCTTCCAGTTTATGCTATGAAATAACTTTCATTTTGTATAATTGTATAATTGTATTCTTCTACAAGTTGTAATATTTGTCATATTTAAATTTACTTGTTGTGCATGACAATAAACAATAAACAATGACGTATATATATATATAACTATATTATTTTATTTTATTATATACTTCTAATTAATTATAAGGGATTAAAAAGTTTTAAATTATTTTATAAATCAAAAGTCAATAATGTTAATTAGTAAATAGTTGCATAGTGAAAAAATTGTGTAAGTTATAAATATGACGATAATTGAGAAAAAAACTGTAACATATTGAATTGTTTTTAATACATTATTAAATAGTATTAATTATTATTATTTATATAAAGGATTGGTAACTGAAGCCTAAGAAATCAATCATGCAATACAATAAATTAATTTCGTTTATATAAACTTTTTTTAGAATTAGTTTTTTATCTCTCCCAAAAAGTTGCAAAAAAGGACTTACACAGTTTTTGCATAGATCAAAATATTACTTACACAATAATTGCATGACGACGACATTAACCTAATAATATAAGATTAGAATACTTAAAATTGTTGTTTGCAATTTAAATGACAGACCTGAATTCCCTCGTGTGAACACAGATAGAAGTCAAACTCTCGCGGATGTGTGATGCATGTGTCAACCACTACACCAGGCGGGATGTTTCCAGACCTACTGGCATCTCTCCTAGTAAAGAAACCAAAGTACAAAACGTAAAAATATATCCGTGAAATGCAAAACACGATGTAAATATTATTTTTATATTATGTGATTTTACCGTTAGATAAAAAACATAATATTTGACCATTTCTAAACTAATAAGCTAATAATCTAAAAGTAATAAAAAGTTACAAAATCCTATTTTATATGTGTAATTATAAACATTGAAGTATATTATTTATTTAAAAATTAAATTTAGACCAACTGCTAATACTAAATTACAAAAAATATCTATATTGCCGATCATCAACTTCATAACAACAAAGTAGATTTATAGACAAGGATTTATTTTGCAGTAAACTACAACAACTCCATCAACGGATTTTTAAGTTACACATTTTCACAACAATTTAAGAAATTTAAGAAAACAATTTTCACGACAATTT
Source organism: Coelogynopora nodosa (assembly GCA_034780555.1). Taxonomy (NCBI): domain Eukaryota; kingdom Metazoa; phylum Platyhelminthes; order Proseriata; family Coelogynoporidae; genus Coelogynopora; species Coelogynopora nodosa. The sequence goes on along the minus strand of JAUZND010016651.1, from coordinate 24,464 downwards.
AACTGTCTTATTATCATTGGAGTATTAAGAACGGAGAGCTAAATCAGTTATGGTAGCGTGCTAGCCTTCAACATAAACTCTCAGTGGTTCTTTGTCTATCGAGGAGGTTTTAATTGAGATGTGTGACAATATTTTCATTATCATTCGACTAATTTCACAATAGAAACAAGTAAGCCAATAGTTATTAACAGTTACGTAAAACTATACATCACAGGTGTCGGATTAGAATAAACTAATGTAGATTTAAAGGGAAAATCTACGATGGCTACATTTCTAGAAATTGTTTCGATTCAAGCAAATGTTATATTTTAAACCATTTTCTTCAGACAGAAAATGTAGTCTTCAACATAAAACTTTGAAAGATTACGCGTTAAATCGGACACTTTTGAATTGAAGGTACTAGTAAAAGTCGTTACATTTATTAACTGCTATTAAACCAAATTAATTATAAATATAATAAAGCAATGTAAATAATTGTCGGGTACATAATAGAAATTGTTTCTGTAAGTAAAATAGTCATTCATCAAGATATTCAGTCAATTTAGTAAACGGCCAATTAGTAATTAGTCAATAAGTAAATTAGTCAACAAGTAAATTAGCAAATTAGTCAACTATAAAATTAGAAAATTAGTCAACTAGTAAATTAGCAAATTAGTCAACTAGTAAATTAGCAAATTAGTCAACTAGTAAATTAGCAAATTAGTCAACTAGTAAATTAGAAAATTAGTCAATTAGTAAAGACCAATACACACTCATCAACTCAACAGTATATACGATTATGACATACCGGATTCATCACCTTGATAGTTTAGTTGAAATTCAGTACACACCAACAAACTCAATAATTTTGCTTGTAGATTTTGGTTTGTACCGGAAAATTTTGGTTTAGTTTATTGGTTTGTACCGGAAAACTTTGGTTTAGTTTTTGGTTTGTACGGGAAAACTTTGGTTTAGTTTATTGGTTTGTACCGGAAAACTTTGGTTTAGTTTTTGGTTTGTACCGGAAAACTTTGGTTTAGTTTATTGGTTTGTACCGGTATTCATCAACTAAATTGATGAGTTGATAAATGTGTGTATTCACTGTTGGCTTTCATTTAGCACCGCATTAGTTAAGTTCTATTATTTTTCATGACATTAAGCCATTTCATAAGTGGATTTGTGGGTGCCGCATGCAACTATGGTAACGAAGATCCATTTTAATGGAAGACCGTTGCGAAGTGAAGCAGGACGACTTTGTAGACTGATGGGCTTTTTGTCACTATGGTTGTTTATACTTGAATTTACATAAGGTGCCCAAGTTAACTCCATTTTGATTTATCTGACTGACTAATATTAGAATCTACAAAATAAATTTACTTAACTTTTTTTTAAACAATTTAATCAAAAGAAATAAAAGAGTCACTGAGCCATAACTTATTAATAAATAAAAATAAATTAACGTCAACAAATGAGTCGATTATCGCATTTTACGGCATACTATTGTATAATTTGTATTATAATATAATACAGTATAGAAATAGTAATACTAGTAATGACGTAATTTTCCTGACAAAATCTCTTTACATGTTATTTGTTGTACGTTTTTGATATTATGACGAGATAATCGGGCTTGCCACCACCAAACCTGATAACTACTAAGATACTAGAAAATCACTACCCAGATAATCTAAAACGGTTACGTTTGAATATTTGGTAAAGAGTTATATAGGAAGACAATCCGAAAACAACACATTGATAAAAAATACAATGCTTTTGGAAACAACCATACACAAATTGCATATTACTTACTATACCATTCATGGTGTAATGAATGTCATACCTATGGGTTATATTTATTAATACATACACATAATGTACTTACATGTTTGCGGCAAATAAACGTTTATTGTGCCGCTTCTGGACAACAATGAACGTGATGCCTGGTCGATAATCGTCATTTCCAATTCTATGACAGGCTCTTCGAATCGCAACCATTTCGTGTTCAAGAACTTCAGCAAACTGACCTTCGGAAACACCATCTCGATAGAAAATTAGTCGAGATGGTTTCAGGTTATTGTTACGACGGTAAAAAGACTGAAACATAATAAACAAACTTATTAAAAAAATTACGAATAGGCTAAAAACATAAAATATGATAAACTATAGAAAATAAAATAAATGAAGCTAATATATTGATAATTTTTTATAGCAGTTTAACATTTTTTATTAATAATTATTGTTAATAATAATTTAATAATAATAATAATAACTGAATAATTTATTAATTTATTAACAAATTCGACACATCTAAAACACTCGTATACTGCAAAGTACGCAAGTGGATTGTTACATTATAAATAAATCGAATGTAGGGCCAACGTCACTTTGAAATGAGAGTACGAATAATAATATTAAAGTGCTTTTCTCTATAATACACCAATACATTTTACATATTAAAAAATATTATTCAAAATAATTTTCATTTTATTACAACAGAAACTCAGTTGAATAGTCTGATTATTGACAGGATGTCCAAAAATAATAGTTACATACTGATCCAATTAAAACATTTTATCTATATGTATAATGTGGATTTTATTGGAGGTAATACAACCAATCAAGATTAATAGAACTTAATCTGATCAATACGAGAATTGAACAGATAAAACAGCTTACAAGAAAATAAATCGATAATGAACACAACATGTGATGACAACAATATTTCCTAATGTAAACACAGTTCAAACTTCTTTAATTCCACTACAACTTACATTGTTTTCTACAACTCAATTAGTTTGGTAACTATTAATTTATTATTAATAAATATTAACTATTATTAACTATTATCAGGTAACTTCTGCCGCTAAGGGTCAAAATCCCGCACTATTGTTTAGTCTCTTCTTTAATTTTTAATTGATTTTTAAAAATTAATACGTATTATTATTTATGTTGTGGTCTGTCTCTAGCTATCTTTTTGACTATTAAATTTGGTAGGCAAGTTTGACTTAACATCTCAATACTCCAAGCATGTTTTAACGAGTACAAACTATATTATTTTGATTTAATAATTTATTTAATACTCATTTCTAAAAATATATCAGTTATTCTCATTTGATGATAATATTCACAATAAATATTAAAATAGCCAAATATTGAAAAAACACACGAAAATTAGTTTTTATAAGAATAGCAGATCAATAATTGATGACATAACCTATTTAAAGCCACACAACTGCAATTTTATCAATTTTTTAATATTTTATATACTATATAATCCGTAAAAATTGGACTACTTTTATGCCTACAGCTAATGGACAAAAAATTTGAAGCATTTTAGCACTCCTCTCCTACAAAATCCTATGACAATGTATGCCATTTGTCTAGAATATTGTAGAAAAAATAATTATTCCATTAAAATTTAATTAAACTGATCAAGCAATTATAACTACTAGTAAAACATAAATAGGCTAACTGTTTGTATATTGAATAAGATACTGTGTGACTTTAATGAAATTCTCTGTTACCTTCCGGTTAATAAAATTAATAAAACAAACAAAAAATTTCCAATAAACATAGAACCACATTGCATAAATTAACGTAATCAACGAACACAAAATAATTGCATCAAAATAGAAATTATAAAACATAACACTAACCATTAGCAAGCTGTACACGCATTCTTCCATTTCATCGATGGGCTCTTTCGTTTGATTAGATTCAAGATTCTTTCGGCTAGACTGCTGCATCACAACTGTCTCGTACTCGAGCAAGAAAGGATCCATGCTGCCGACAACAGCAGCGATTGACTTGCCTATTTTCAAAGATCCCGTCTGGCTCGGCGACGGATGCGTCACATCGGCACCAAAAACCATTGGAATTTCTCTTATTGGATTGTGGACACCCAAGCTTGGTATTTTCCAGTTGATTCCGCCTAATTTTCCGTTTATTTTCAGGAGAAGATTGGCTATAGAGTAATAGAAGAATATAATATGAAATATATAGGCTACAGTCAATTTTTAATATAATCTGACCACCTCAATCAAATAAATTCGTTTTTATGATTATAACAGAATGTAGTAATAGTCATCAAGGATTATTAAAAATTAACAAATTTATAGATGTTCTAGACTAGTGTTCAATACAGAATGAATATAGAATAGTAAGAGAGTAGTTTATGCAAGGTTCTGGCATATAAAATAATACTAACCGAGATATTTGTCATTTAGCTTTTGAATTTTTTCATACTTGACACACTGAGTGACAATTCCGTATTCGAGATCTCCACAACGCTTCACAATGTTGTACGTGATATTGTCATTCATAACGAAAACAATCAAATTGATCTGTAACAATTCAACAAATAAAATATTTATAATAACACGCATTATTATAATAATTGTAATTATAACAATAACATTTTATGTGAATTACGTGAAAAATTTCGTGTTATTTTGATGTGGGATTATTTCAAGGCGCACGAAAAAGTTACAAAATAATTTACAACTATATAGGAAAGTTAATAAGCAATAAGCTAACTACATACACAAATCAAAGTAAACATGCCAACAAGTATGATTTTGATAATACTTAAGTTTTTAACGTTATGGATCTCGTCTAGCTGCACTAAAGAAGTATACACTATACACATTTAAATTGAAACCCAGATAAACCAATTTAGTAATCCTTCAGATAACAATAATTATCATATAATAATTGCTACATAACATTAACAGTCAATACATATTATCATGTACCAATCTTTATATATTTATATCCAGACATCAAGCATAGTATATACGGAAGCTGGACTAGACGTTATATCATAATTTCTTGGCAATAAGACATTCATTACAAACAGATCTAGCTTATACTTATCCTTAACAATACGTTTTTCCATGGATCTACTATCAAAAATGGCACAAAAAAAATAATTCTCGTCAATAAACTAATAATTAATATAATAACATTTTTATTTGGATCTGCAATACATCGATTTATCGACTCCTAAAATACGCCCTGATCATTATTCAACATTCGTATAAAATATTAATATTGAAGTTACCTCCCGTTTAACCAGATCAGAAAATCGCTTTTCTAACAGAGAAGGCTCCATTTGATCGTAATATAACATTGGTTCAAAACAGAGTCCAGCTTTATTTCCACTTTTCGGTAATTCATTCTCCAGTCTGTATAAAGGATCCTCCTTGTAAGACAAGAAAACAAAATATAGGATAAATAAAATAATAAAAAGAATCCGAATTTATAGTAAAGTTATGTACTTTTCTTATGTTTATTCCATTTTCTAGTATTAACTTTAAGATAACTTGATATCCATTGGCTTATAAGCATATATGTAACACCTCATGACATCCATTTAAATATTCCATAGTTATTAGCTATTGTTATGTGTGAATTTCTTTTCTAATCTTAATTATATATTTGATTAAAATCGATTTTATATTTAATATATTTAATCGATATAATTAAAGTAAACTAAAAATAACAACGCAATATTGGAACCAAAATTCATCAAGTCCGCTTCATTGAGTCCACTACGTTGCATTTATTTTTCGTTTAAAATGTCTACCATGTTTGACGCACCTTAATACAACATATAAACAGACATAAACATATTATAGGCACAGCAGCGGCTACAGACACAGGCAGACTTTTGGAAGTAAACATTACCTAATGAATATGTATAACCACATATAAAAACTGTTGGGTTAAAAAATAAAAATATAGTTCGATACGTTAATAAAATTGACCTAATTATTGTATTATCGTGAATTATTATCGTATAGACTACACGATGTAGCATCCACTTAATCTAATGTATTTTGATAATGTAGTTAGGTTTATAGGTCATTTCGGCAACAGGCATGTTTAAAAAAATTATAACTATAGCTATATAAACTAAAAACATTTTCTATAATGACCAATATTAATGTTAACATCATCAATGTCGGTAGCATTTACCCCGAACTTGGGCCTTCCCAGGCAAATTAAAGCCCATTTGATTTTGCCTGGAAACGGTTGGTAAAGCAATCTCTGACTCCAAAAACCATTTAAAAGTGGTATCTCCCTTCCGTTGGGTTCCAACAATGCTTTTGGACCCTCCAGAACACGTCCTTTAATTTTAGGCATGGTGGGATTGATAGAGGTTCTCCACTGATCCAGTTTGGATTTAGAACTGCAATAGTATAATCATTTTAAATATTTATGACACAATAATTAAAATATTCATCTTAATAAAATAATACAAATTGAAATTAAATTACTAACTATACGACACTAAAACTAAAATAAAATTCACCATACAAGACTAACGAAATAAAAAAAGCAAATAAAAAAACAGAAATGCATAATAGGGTGACTCAGAATTTCACGTCAGTTATAACTGCAGAGAATTATTATTTTGTAGAAAGCTAGATTAAACATTATTTATTTATACCTTTTAATTTATAGTTTATCAAAAATGTGTAAATTTTACCACCACCCCTGCACACTCTTTAACGTTTCACGATTATTTTTTCGCTTGACCTTTCTACTGTAAATAATTTCAAAACTCAATAAATTCCAACATACCTTGCATCCTTGCCAAACCACTGCATACATTGGTTTATTTTCTGTTGTCTTTCAGAAGGCTTAACAGCTGCTAATTTGATAACTTCTCTAACAATTTCTTCATTTTTTGAAGGCGCTTTCTGATTGCCAATAACTTGACAACATTCGATTGGAATTAAGCTTCTATTATCCATCTAAAGTAATGAAATACACACACACTTAGACATGGTATATGAACATATTGATAAGTTAATACAAAGTGTTTACCTAAAAACTGCAAAAAAGTTACAAAACATTAAGCCATATTCATAACATAAACAAAAAGCGTTGTAATAAAAATTTACAGTTAGTATTTGGTATGCTGGTCGTTGCACCAGAGCACAGTTTGAATCCTACGGAGCATGGAAATGCTCAGCTTCTCGCAGTAGTCCCAAATAATGTTGGTTGTTTTGTTTAAAGAATTTTATTGCTTGCTTTACTAGATCCTGGATCGAGTTGGTATTCTTGCTGGTCACTTTCTACTTGAGGAGAGTCTATCAATTCTTAATAAGGGGTAAATCTGGCGTATTTCCAGACCAGGGATCGATTGGAAAATTTGCCATTGCCTTTGGCAAATTTGGTCTGATGGGCTTTTTGGAAGATCTACCAGATTTCAATTATTGATTAATTTAATCAATAATAATTAATAAATAGTTTTACAGTCTACTGTTCAATGAACAAAAGACTAATGTATCTAATATTATAATATCATGTGTTGCATTTATTATATTTTAGTTTAGTAATGCATCCATTATGTCCATGACACTATGTCTATATATATGTATATATATAAGTTTATTTCCTCTTATGAAAATATCGTTTAGTTAAAAAAATATACAAGCAATATTCAATTTTTGAAATTTTAAACATATTTTGGAATATCAATTTTGAATCGAAACTGATAATTGTTAATTTACTGTTTACCTTGAGACAAGGCCAGACACGATTTTGAAGGATGATACCATAAGTGTCCTTGAAATATTGAGCCACTGATACGTTCTTTTCGGAAATCATTTCATTATCTGGCTTTAAGCGGCATATTCTAGAGATTCGATACTTTTTTATATACGATTTGCCTAAAATGAGAGAATCATAGAATAATTGAAATTATAAATTGTCGAGGTGAAAGCTATAAAGTATAATATCTATTAATGAAAATAACACTAGGATTTATGTACCAGAGGCTACTTCAAGAAATAATCAAAATTCGATCCCATTTTTTTTGTTTGTAATTATTAAGTAGCTACGTATATCCCTGTAGTTATCAAAATAACCAGTAAAAATAAGATTATGTCTAACCAAAATATTTTCATCAAATTATAACTGAATTTAATTTTTTTTTACATTAGCCTACTTCTAACAGTTTGTTTTCTCATTATGAGAAGAGAAATATCACGTGATAGTAACTTAATTATTCTTTATTTTAGATGAAGTTAAACGATATATACAATTTATGTATGATTATACTCAAAAATATTTAAAAAATAATAACGTACGTAAAACGTATGATTAACAACATATAAAACACAAAGCAACATAAAACTCAGAATAGCATCAGTGTAAAAGCAGAGAAAGGTTATCTGGTAAAATATTTTTCGGGGTATGAGTAAAATACATATTATTGGCCTAAGGTTATCTTATTAAGACAGGTCATTTTAGCATAGCCTAAATATATAAAATGAATCAGTCATAGTGGGTCTGACCAAATTTTAGTGAAAGTATTTCTGGCACTCACAATTTTTTTCTTTAATCGTTTCCTATGGCTGATACAAAGTTCTAAGGTTATTTTTTTTAAATCGTAGGGCCTATTTTGATGACGTCATTTTTCAAAATGGCTGACATTTTAAACCTAATATTTCATATATCTCGGAAACTAAGCTAGATAGAGGCTATAAATATATATAAATAAATAGCCTATATCTAATGTAAATACATACCTAAAGATTAGAAAAAATTGTGTTTTGAGTTTATATAGTAATCTGTAATGACGTCACATGTGCACATAGGTGTAATGACGTCATAATATGCTATATTAGTGAATGAAAATGTTATGTATTCAAATTATATTATAATTGTTACTACAAAGGTTTAAATACATACAATTCAACAATCATATAACATACACATGTAGCAGTTTTGATTACATGATCAAATTTTTCTTTAAATGTGAGTGGCAGAAATGCTTTGACTAAAATTTGAGTCAGACCCACTGTGCAGTATGTACTCAGATCGAGTATATGTAAAACCAAATTAAGAAATTAAAGGGTCAATAATAATTCTCCAAAACTGATTCTGAATAAATCCCTGATTTATCGTGAGATGGAATATTCTTATCTTCCTCCTCTCGTAGCACCAAAGAATCCAGTCTTTGGTCAAAAGTAAACAATGAAATTTCTATCTTTCCATCATCTAAACACCACCCACAAGGAACAGCACCAAATGCCCGAGACTTTGATACATTCGCTTTGTACTACAATCCAGCTACAAGCGAAGCTCTGTGTATATGCGTATGAAGTTCTTTCTTGCATGGTGGCAGCCAAAGAGTAACTATTCCTTTAGCTTTTCTGAAAAGAGCTGTGAATATCTTTTCCAATAGAAAAAACTGATTGTAGCAATTTAAAGCGCCCTTTTCACTGCTTGGCCTGGTATCTTTTTCCCATACATGAGGTATGTGAATTGTTCCAAGTTTTTACATCTGCCGATACAATTCTTTCAGTTCCAAGTTTTTTGAACGCAGTTACAAATTGATGATTTCTTTTAAAAATCATAAACGGTGTCACCTTACCTTTTTTTTTGTAAAAACTGACACAGCATCTAACCCTGTAAATGCGTGAAACCCAGACAACATGCATCACAAATAACTTTTCCAAATGACTTTGCTACTGCTTTTATTTATATTAGCAATATCCATTCAATGGAGTTGTTGATACATTAAATTTCTAAACACAAAAAAAAACGTTTTCATCAAGAGTTTCAATAGCAAGAGCATTCAATAATATACACGTGTTTCTGCTTCCTGCTTATCAGACTAAAGTTCTTTCAATTTATTCACATATTCATAATTGTTCCGTCCCTCACAAAGAAGATGCAGTGCTTTGACTTAGTAGTTGCATTGAGTTGACGTTCGCCGATGAAAGTGGAATACTGCGGCTTTTATCACTTAGCTACAGGGCTGCCAGAAATTAACCGATACAAGCTTTTTTCATATATTTATTTTTACAAAATGACATTTTTTGAAAATTAATATATATATTATTTGTTTTTGATTTTATTTTTTCATAGCAGACTATGAAGTGGAATCAATCAATATGTGGTAGCCCTGAAGAGGTATAATTATGCAAGTGGAAAAGATGCTCAATAGTCAATGGAGCCTCTATTGCGCTGGATCACTTGTTGACAGCGACGAGGTATTGAAGCGAGTAAGGTGTGAAAGAAATCCATTGGGATGGAGTTGTAGACCTCTGTGGTGACCTTCTGTAGCTGTTGCATACCATGGATGACTCGTCTATCAAGCTCAGCTTTTAGGAAAGCCCATACATTCTCCATATAATTCAAGTCGGGACTGTTGGCTGGCCATACTATCACTCTGATGATAGTGGAAAATATTTCTCATATAAGAGCAGGTCAGAAATTGGAAGGTCGTCTCTGTTCAGGTTTAGTAATAATATAGTGTTCTCTTATTGTCTGTCCTCTTTTTGTCGTAAAATTCTTTCAACGATTTTTTTGTTGTATACCTCGAAAGCGGTATTGACACGTATCGGCGATAGTTTAGAAGCAAATTCAAAAAAAGTTGTGCAAATCGAACATATAAAGTGGGCAAGTAATTTGAGAGACTGTTGAGCAAAAGCATGCCGCATATAACGCAACTATCGATAAGTGTAGGCGAGCCACAAATAGCCAAAATATCGGGGAGACTAACAATTAAATGAATATTTTGATAATATTTTGGTTAGTATCTTACATTATTTTTGCTGGTTGAACGCAAATATTTTAATAATTGACGTTAGTGAATATGTATACAGATCGACATCATTCGTCAAAATTGCAGTTTCCATAACACGGAAGCATGCAGAATGTACAAAAAGTACACATAATTCTCTTCTTAATGGCGTCGATATACATAAATCAACTGTGTATAATGGGTTAAGGCCATTTATTAATATTTTATTAATTCTTAATGTGAATAAATCTTCGCTGTCCTTGTGATTTTCTATATGTGGTAATTGTTGTCAGGTTGCATAACACCCTGGAAATTATCCTTCTCATTTACCGATATAAGTGGCGTCAAGGGGACGACACTTAAAAGTCATAAATATAAAATAATTTCGGCACCAAATTAAATTTTTATTTAATAATTATGACCCATTAGATATATGTAAGTTTGGGAACGATTTGAGTAGTAGAAAATGGTATTTTGGTGGACGATATTATCAGGCCACATCATAAAAATATAGATATTGTATCTCCAATGAATCGAAATGATTGAAACTTAGTTTATATGTTTATGTTTATAAATTATTTTATATAATCATGTAATGTGTTTACATATTATATGTTTCTCTACACACAACTTATTTTGTTGAACTATGCCTCTACTTTCAAATGCATAGATTGAAACAAAGTCAATAAATAAATATATTATTTAATATAATGTAGCATAAATTAAAGAGGTATAACTATATCTATATGTTTCAAGTTGATTCAGCACTAATATCTTATTTTTTAATGTGTCACGTGATCTAAGTAAGTCAGGACGAAGTCATAAAATAGATTATAAATTAATCACTCTGAAACTTGGTATAATATGTAATCATAATAATATTATATATACAATATTTGATCATAACGAACCATTTCATATGAATCTGATATCCTTTGAAGGTCAGGATATATTTAATTGTTTAACATACCCAGTTGGTACTGGTCCGAACAACATAAAATGCCATAATTTGTTTTCTAGATATTTTTCAACTCCCAAATTTTGTGTCACATAGTAATAGATAATTTGAGTAAATAATAATTAATTCTTTAATTCTTAAAATTTCGAATTCTCAATTTGCTTTAGCTCTTGAAGGCGGTCCATCTCCAGACCAAACACATGAATAATTTATATATTTTTCTTAACGTAGTGGGGGTCGTTATGCCATGATGTATTAGTAACATATCAAAAAGTAGACTATTGTAGTGTGTACAGGGTGTAATAGAAGTCACCAGACACTTATAAACATTTACGTATATAAATTATACGTATCACTTATACATACACTTACATATAATATGTATCATTTACACAGTTGCGTAAGTGAATGAAAAGCCTATATTGGAGATGACCAATCTATAGTGTATAGTATGCATAACGATGTGTGAACTCTGCTCACAAACAGACGTAACGTATTGTCCTTTTATTGATTCATTTTACAATCATTTCATTTTATGATTGCAACATGGCACATCGGTTAACTAAGGAAGAGCGAATAAAAGCTGTTCACTATACGGGTAATGTTTCTGAGACTGTCCGTTTAATTGTAAATGATTTTAATCGACCAATTTCAAGAAGACAAAGTATAGCGGAATTAATTCAAAAGTTTGAGGACACAAGATCCATTACTGATCAACCACGAGCTGGTCGACATTCGACAGTCAAATCGACAGAATTGCAAAGACGACTTCGCAGTGCTTTGGTTCCGGGAGAAGCGACTTCTGCTGATGAAGATGGTGCAGTTAGTCATAAAGCAGTGCAACGAGCTTTGAAAAATATGGGTTTACATGTCTACCGTCCAGTACTTCTTCATGCACTCCAGGAAGATGACCACGATAAAAGGCTGGAGTTCTGCAAACTGATTAAGGGGATGCATTCGGATGCACTAAATTTTATCAACAGAATTCTCTGGGCAGATGAAGCAGTGTTCAAGTTAAATGGACACATAAACATATACAACTGTATCTTCTACGATGTTGCAAACCCTCACACAGTTATCGAACGAGAGGTTAACCTGCCAGGAGTCTGTGTTTGGGCAGGTTTATGGTTAGGTGGTATCATTGGACCATATGTTTTCCCGGAACAGTAACTGGCCACGGTTACCTTGAAATGCTTACCGATTTCCTATGACCTGCACTGCAAAACTTGACTTAAGAAGACGCTGGGCTCTACTTCCAACAAGAAAGAGCTCAGCCAAATTACTCCCTTATTGTGCATGTCAGGCTGAATAATAAATTTCCCTATACAAGTGGATTGGCCGCAGAGGTCCCATCGACTGGCCTGCCCGCTCCAGAACTGACAGTACTGGATTTATTTCTTTAGGGACTACTAAAAAATAAAGTCTATGGAAGAAATACGCGCAATGTTGACGATCTCAAAATCCGAATAACTGAAGAAATATAAGCATAAAATACTAATTAATTAACACATGAATCATAAAAATTTTACTAAAATATATAGTATGTGTTAAATGTTCTCTTAAAATGAGATTAGTAAGTAAAACACATTACAAATTAAGTTATAATATACGAATATAAATAGTAGCGTAGTTAATACCGATAGTGAATCATTGCGTTGAAATAATTAATAGGTATAAAGTTTACAATTGGATAAAAACATAATTTCTCCCGTTGACTTCTACAATATTGTATAAAATCATCTGGAACAATATTATCCAATAAGGTATGTCATTCTATAAAAGCATTTCAAGGTCATACTAAAGACCCTGGTAACAAAAAGCCAAATATGAAAAATGCTGTCAGCCCTATTTAAAATGATTTTTTTATACTTTTTGCAACAGCGTACTGTAGGCTGTAATAGATATTGTGTATCGTAACAGAGTAACTTTATATAAATTATATAAATTATTCCATTAGTTTAACGTCATTATATCATTTGTCTAAAATAATATTAATTATAATGAACACAAGTCAATTAAAAAATATATATATTTATCTTACTGACTGATTGTAAATTACGGAAATAGACAGGTGTTTAACAGGTTTTCTTCTTCATTTTTTAATTTACAGTGTGGTTAATTAATTTTTTTCATTATCAATTTAAGTATAGCATTCCTAATCCGTTTACTGTTTTTTGGAGAAATACTTCTTGTAATTATCATGTTCACATTTTACTATGCGAATTCATAACAGGACTGAAACAAACCAAACATCCATGTTGTTTTTGTAAGTGACAGATTGTTTTATTTATAATTTGGACAAATGGGAAATATCAATTACAAATCATAAGATTGTGAATAAGCGGTCTTCTATACCGAGCTATTGTAATTGTTTTTAGTCTTCGCATTTGTCATGATATAAATTATTATTTAAAAACGGCTTATGAATTGCAAAGACAGTGAAGAAATATACTATTATTATTTAAATATCTCGAATAATTAAAATATTAAAAAATAGAACTAACATAAGTAGTAGCGCAGCAGAATTGAATAAACAACGATGTTTGTGAGCGATACTTATAGATTATGCGCATTACTTACAAAGTGATAAACAATTAATATAATAAATATAAACTAATAAGAACTCAATTATTACCTGATGAACTTTTGTTGTGGGATGTCGACACTCGAAGTCCTCTAATTTTTTTTTCAACGAACAGCCGATCACGATCAAGCGTCAGGTTACCACGTCCAAGAAATGATTCCACAAGAGTTGTCATTGATTGCTCTTTATAAAAAACAACCTGGGTCTAAAAATGAGTATATTAAAAGTTGCATTTAAAAATTCACGATATCATTAAATACAATAAATTACTGATGAATTTAGACTATTAATTATACAGTCTCGCCTACAGCTCGAGAGTAAAGTAATAGCTGATATAATGTACCGCCATGAAGCGACGTTTGTATCTATTTGATAAACGATTGACTCGAGGCTTAAACCAGGATTGGAGTGATAACTATATATAATAATTCTAACATTTCCCAAAATTTCTAGACGTAAAAATGTGGGAATCACTAATGCATTAGATGAAAAAAATTGGATGAGTTGTTCATATATGTAATTGTACATATACAGTTAATATAATATTTATATATAGGGTATTCTTAATTTTGAAAATTCTGATTGGATTAAAAGTCTAAAACATGTTATTCAGAATAAAATTATATCTACGAATTGAGAAGTAATTTCTATTATATATATTTATTATCAAAAAGTATTTATTTGGATATGATCTAATAAAAGAAATGTTGTGTACATTGTCTGCCATTTAGTCAATATAGCCTACTCATTTTAAAAATGGTTAAGAATAATGGATTTTTCTGTAGGGCATGATATTCATATATTATTTGATTAAATTTTGAGAGTAATATTATTATTCAAAAATTGTTATATCATTTAAATAACCACAAGTAAATTGTGATTATTTTGTAAAATGGGATACATTATCTAGGAGCTGTGATCAAATTTAAAAGAGTGGGGCTAAATCCCCAACCCATCTCATGGTTATTCGAGGCTTAATAAAAAAACGCAATAAAAGCACTATCATTTAAAATGATTTCGATCTTCAGGTAATAATCTGGCCATGCAGTGAAATATTAATAGTTCTGACAAAATCTACAAAAGCCACAAAAAACGATTAAACTGCCACAAGAAAGGTGTTTATTTATTATTTTATTTATTAAAAAGAGTTTAGTAACAAGTAGCTATTATTAATCTAAAGATAATTTTAAAAAATAGGATCACTGCATAACGAAATAAACAAAAATTATTGTATATTCATAAAAATTCGTATATTTATCATAAATTTTTATGCAAAATAATAACATCAAAATAGGCCTAGTGGAAAACTACTATAGTTAACCATAGCAGCAGCAGGCGCCTCTGGAAACCTATTTTGTCGACTGGGGAGGGGGTAACATTTTCCCATTTACTTTTAGCATATGCAGTTAAATATTTTATATCAAATCAACATCATTGTGTACATTTTCAAAGCGATTCTACACAGGTCAATTGTTTTTTAATCAAACATCTGTGTCTTTGGCGCCAAAGATGTTCTACATATTTTAGCATCTTTTTACTTTCTAGGGACATTGAATTTAAAATAATTGCTAGAAATCACCAAACAAATTATTTAGTAGGAAAAATAAAAAGATGTGAGTGATCAACGAATGTTTCAGCCTAAAGAAAGAAAGACCGGGCTGTAAATAAATAAATTAAATAAAGTAAATTAAAAAAATTAAAAAAATAAATAATTAAATATTAAAAATGAAAAGCTGTACATGTACGGCTATTAGGAACACCAGGGGCCCATTTCGTCTTAGGCTTAGGTTTTAAATTACTTAGGTGCCGACACTTTCAAACTTAAAGTTAGCCGATTTCATCTTGTTTGCCACCTAACCATCTACCTTGGGCCACCTTAAGGTGACCTCACCTTAAATTAAGCCTGGTCAATTGTATAACGTAGAGGTATAATTGTCAACAACACCTGTGTCGTTCAATTATAATTTGCTAAAAATGACGGCGATTTGGGTTACGTTTCCACACTTCCGTAGCGGGATGAACAATCGACATACTAGTAGCAAAATAAGTTATATGCGCCAATACTTTTATAATACTATAGTGTCACATAGTTCGAATTTGTCGCGGCCGGTATATATAATGTATATATATATTCCGTATAATTAACAATGCATCATTATATTGTATCTAGGTATGTTAAATTATTATAAGTAATGAGTAACAAATTCCATTTGATTTTAATAACAAAATATGTAATATGTAGTAAATATTTGGCAGACAAAATAAGTTAATAAAAATTATTTATTTATTAATAAAACATTTCTGATAACATTAATTTCTAATAATAGATAGGTAAATTGTATTACAGTCATATTCTACAATCAAGTATATCCTATAAAATTATATATTTAGCTGTTAAATATTCTTGTTCGAACAATATATTATTCTAAATTCGCAACAGTGTTAAATTTGTAATTAAGGAATGACTTTTAATAAAAATATGAAAAAATTATAACTGCACAAATAAAACTATACTCTATACGCATAGCCGATTTAAAAGCCAAGTTAAATTATTACAAAAGGAATATTAATGATATGTAATGTTGTATCAAAATAATATTTAATTATATAAAACGTTTCTGTGTATTTATATATAATATATATATAAACTTTAACCATTAAAATAAAAATTGAAATTTATTTCCTAAATATTTATATATTTATTAAATATAGTAATTAAAGTCTCATTCAGAAATTAAGATTAAGAAACTATTAATTAGGAACTACACATATTATGTAAGGAACTAAAAGGAACTAATAAAGGGAGTATGTAAATAATGACTATGTTAGGAATTATAGAAACTAAATATATACTCCTATAGAAAAGAAACATTATATTAATAGTAAATGAACACATTCTATTCAAATCATGAACATCACCACAAAACAAATAAAAAATAGAAATAAAAATAAAAATAAAAAAGAAGAACCAGAAATTATCAAAGCGACTGTCAAAATTATAATAAATAAATCTGTTGATTAAGATTGTTTCTCATAATTCTCTTTTAGTTAATTTATATTTTAATATTAAGATCATTATTCTGAATGTTGCAAAAATTCATGTGACAAATCATGTATTATTTTTTAATGTATATCGACGAGCAACCTTAGACGAATCTTAAGCTCTTAATAAAAAAACCAAGGAGATGAAACCGACTTACTCCCTCGGTTTAAAAAGATCTTAACCACCTAACCCAATTCTTTAAGCCCAGCCACCTAACTTTTGTAGGTGCGCTCACGGTGACATGAAACCGACTTACCCCCGCACCTTACGATCTTAGCTACCTAACTCAGAGATGAAATAGGTCACAGAGTATGCATATTTGTTTTTCTCTGTTATGACATGTTATGCATAACATAATCAATGTAATCAACATCACAATAACATATTTCTTACTGAAACACCAGCTTAAGCAACGGATAGTTTTTTGAAAATATTAACCACGGAGTGGCAAAACTTTCTACATATTACGTTTGGAAGTACGACCTCAATTGAATAAGATTAAAACAACAACATTTGTGTATACATCTTGAAAATCGTTAAGAAAATTAATGTAAATTTAAACAAAATGACAAAAAAATTCATGTACATTCTTCTGTACATTGACAAAAAAAATTATTGATAGTTACCTTGTCAATATTGAGTGCAAGTCCCCACTGTTGCGGCCGCACACTGAGAAAGTACCCCTCATGAAGGACATAAGGTCCGCATCTCAACTCTTTAGAGAAATTTTCATTAAAAAAGGCACGTCTCCCAACGGGTATCATGCTCACAGAATGCATTATTGCACGCATGAGGGTGTTGAAAGCACGAATTGAATCCTAAAATACAGATTTTCCCCGTTTTAAATACAAAATAGTAGACGCCAAATTTCAAAAAGCATATTAATCTAGTAAATAAGATTAATTAAAAGATACTAAACAAACTTTATAAATTAAATAAAACATAGATAATACTGTTTTGATGCCATTCACTTTTAGTCACATTTCTACAATATATTCACATTTCAATTTTATAATATACAGTTTATCACAAAATTATAAATATATATATATACCACATATTTAAAAAATAGCCGCTAAATTCGTTGTATTATAAATTAATTTTACAATTGTAAATACCCAGTGATAATAAAAAAAGTAGATTAAAATATATACATTAAATATGAGTACATCCTTCGAAATATTAACATCATTGACAGAGAGTTAACGTAAATTGGTTTAAAAAAATAAATCACAAAACACGCAGAGAGTGTCAATGAAATACCACCATCTTTATTTTTTTTCATATAAGTATAAACAACACACCTTTTTGTAAATCTAAAAAACAATATTTCTTTAGATTCTAAGTAGTTATTGAATATGTACGAAAGTTCGATATACAATAGTTCCGCATTCACAGTACATATTTTAAATACATTATTTTAATATTGTATAAACTTCATAAAGTTGCCGAGGATAGCATAGTATACCAATATAATCATTTTTCCAGACTTTTAGAATATCATTCATTTTGTTTTTTACAATATTTTTCTCTCCATTTTTTCTTTTAAAATTTTTTTATTAAAAAAATAGAAACTATAAATCGATAAACAAAACAAAAATCATACGATAGGTACAGAGAACCAATCGATGTAAAAAGTTTCAACTTCAAGCATTATGCTTATCTATGGGTTATTAAATAGTACAAAGCTATAGTTACTTGCGGCATGTCTGTTGATGCTCCACTGCTCCCTTTCTCAACATAGTTAAACAAGTCGGTTGTGTTACATCCTATTCCAGCTGTCTTCAGTTCTAAAGTGTGAACTATCGTATCTTCATTACCACTCGTTAAATCATGATGCTCATAACAAATTGTCCTCGGTTCAGCTGAAATATCCCTTAGTTGTTGAGTGGTAAATATACAGGCATCTCCATCATAAACTGCACCCTCACCGAATCTAAAAAGAATATGATAAAGTGACTTTAGTATTTAATTATTAGAATAGGCCTACTAAAAATATGCCTTACAGTTTAATTTTAAACTTTATGAATCCGGTAACAATTTCACGGCGTTTAGCTTTGTTATTCGTCTGGCGAGTTCCAATATCTTTTTTCGTCGCCTTTTCCTGTGACTTTATAAACTTGATGTCATACTGGAAGATCTGTTTGTCACGTGGAATGGTCATTTTAAAACAATTGACGAATAGTTCAATTGAACGTCCATTTTTTCCGCCACTATCCGGTCGTTTGGGAACCTCTAAATTCCGGGATGAACCTTCTCTATGTTCGAAATCCATTCTGTAGCAAATATATTATTACTAACTAAATCATATACAAATAAAATATAATACAGTGTATCCACCCTGTTGAATAAGCAAGTAGTATACGAGAAGCGCTTCCAATCCATCTAAAATAGTCACATGACTCACCCCCGCAGCTAATCAGAATCCATTATTTGTTTTTGGTTGCTATGGCTTCCAATTGGCCGATTTAAGCAAAGTCAAGGTCATTTAAAAATAATTCAAGGTCACAGAGTTCGATTTTGTTAATTAGAAGTTGATCCGAGATACCCTATTGGTAGTAATCGATCACTCAAATACAATTATTGATTTTTTTATTACGATGCATTGTAGAAATATAATGTCAGATTCAGGCGTTTACAGTGGGGATTCGAGGTCATTGAGTTCGATTTTGTTACTTAGAAATCAATAATTCGAGTAATTGTATTGATTTTTCTCAATACGATGTGTTGCAGGTTTGATTTGCTGATTACGCCAACTAAGGCATGTACAGAAATTGTTTTGAGATATACTACTATTATAAAAAGCGTGATACTACATATAAGTATACTATAATTATTCTATCAAATCATACGCAGGCACATTGTTGAATTCAATTTCATGTACTTTTAAATTCAATTTTACTTATTCTCGTGTCTAAAATTATATCAATAGAGTTTAATACCCTAAAATTTTTAAAGTCTTAAAATATATACCATTCATTTGAATTATATGAAGATGAAACAATTGCATTTATTATTATTATTTCAAAAGGGACAGAGTAAGAAAGTAAGCATTTAGGGTATATAACAAATATGACAGTATCACTACTCATCATCAGTATCATAAATGTTGATATAGCCTTCTCAGACTTGCTGTCTAACTTGATCTCAAAATATGTATCAACTTCGTTTAATTGCTTCTTCCAAAACGGAGTGTTCAGATATCATGGTGTTATTATTTGAGTGTAGTATATCTTTTATTGTTTTACAAATTAGTCCCAATAGTTTATCTTTGGTACACCTGTTTAAAAATAACAAGTAATGATGAATTCACTGTTTCACAAGCTTTTCAATCTCCTTCAGTATACGCGAGGATTCTCTATCTTCCACAATTTCGTCCAGTAGAATATTTTCAACGAAGAAAGAATTAGACGGACTATCTAAACTCTTATCTGGGTCATAGAAGTGCATTTTGTTTTAACTATCGACATGTTTCTTGTTATCACCGCCATAATCAATATCCGGTTTGTTGGAGGAGGTGGACCCTTCCTCTTAAGACTCTTCTCTCTTAACATGCTGATGCTTGTGTTTTGTTTCATGTTTCTTGTAGTAGAATTTTACTCCTCCTCTTCATCGCTCTCAATCAAATGTTTGGCACGATTAATAAATTCTGATGGATCCATACTGTCGAAACTATTAGATAAAATGTATAGAATACTGTATCATGTTTATAGACATATGCCTATAAACAAAAATATTAGTATAGACTTAATATATACATAAGCACATTGTAAAAACAAATATGGATATCCGACTGAAGCACAATGCCAGTATGACTGTTGCCGGGCCATCAATGTTAGGAAAGACTACATTTGTGGATAATTTACTACGATCTCGTTATCTCCTATTCAATGAACCACTAAAGACTATTAATTAATTAACAGGAAGAGACTATAAGCTGCCAGATGACCTTCTCAGTTTTATCAAGGTATGTGTAATTGACCTGCCTAATTAGTTTGATATTTTAAAACCACATGATTATGTAATACTTGATGATTTGATGGAGGAGGGTTAAACATATCATTCAATAAGCGCTCAGTTTACAATAATGGTTCATCACCTACCCTGTTTCGTCGTTAATATTACTCAAAATCTGTTTCTAACGGAAAAGAGACACACACTCGATCACTGAATACCCATTATCTGGTCATGTAATGTATAATAATCCGAGATACGCCAGCCAAATCATTTGCCTGTGACGTCAAATGTCTCCTGGAGAATAGAATTTTTTGCCTCCGTCTTTAAGGATATTGTGCACAACAATCCTCATGCCTACCTATTTTTAGATCTTCATCAGACGACACGTGACCATTTACGAATGAGAAGTCAAATTCTTGCCAATGAGAAGCCACACTATGTCTACTTGACAACGGAACAAGCTAGTAAACATTATAAACAGGAGAATGGATGATGCAAGGCTGCTAAAATTGCCAGAAATGAACGAGTCACCATTAGCACGAATGATTCTCATAATTAGCGAAGCCAAATTTAATGCTATAAAAACACAGGCTCTGAATTATGAAAAGAAAAATAACCAACTCTTTAGGAAAGATCTACCCCGGATTAATCACTTAAAAGTCATGCTCATGATTTACTGGAAGCCAGGTGTAGATAAGAGCAAGAATACGGACGAAAGGAGGTCTTATCTCCTCAACCATTTTCAACAACGCAATCGCCACCACGAGCGCTAGTGCCAAATACAACAAGAGAGCGCAAGCAGACCCTACTACTTGCAATAAATGCGTTTCCAAAATACTGTCGTGATAAAAACGCATCTTACTGGAACTTCTAAGTAATCATGGGATACCCTGTGATGAGAGAGGTCAACTTTTTGATGATAATAGTTATTCAATTGTCAAGTCACATATTTTGCATTTGATACGCTTTGAAGTGGATAATCGATCTAAACTGATTACACCTCCAATCGGCTGGTCTCAATTGAAAAAACTGATACAGGAGTACAGCATACCGGCAAAGTATATAAGGAATATACCCAATGATAATGGTGAAGAAATATTACCTCCTCAGTCAACGACATACACCGCATCATTTTCTTGTCCCATGTCCAAACCAAAAGTGTATTAAAAAAGTTCTCCAAGGGATAATACAAACTGATCAAACGTGCCAGACAGCAACATCAAAATTGTCTCACCAACCAATATTCAAACAACAGCTGCCCAATGAAAGTTCAATCGGTGATGACATATTCTTATCGGGCTTTCTTCTTGGGACACTACTGCCAGAAAGTGAACGACAGATTTTTTATACACTAAATGCTAATTTCCTACCTTGCCACTTTTGAATAATAATAATGAATAGCATTTGATGTCATTCATCACTTGTGCTTCAATGATTCAAATTAAGGGATATTTTAGGAGTTTAGTAATTTAGGAGTTTGTAGACTCAGGAGTTTAAGAAATTAAAGATTTAGAAGTTTAGGGATTGAAAATAAGTGAGATTGAATTTCTAAGTACATGAAGTTGAATGTAACAATGTGCCTGCGTATGTTTTGATAGAAGTATAGATATAGTAAAATTATAATATACTTATGTATAGTATCGCTGTTTCATACTAGTAAAAAATCTTAAAACAATTTCTATACTTGACTTAGTCGGCGTAATTGGCGAATCAATACAATTACTCGAATTACCGATTTCAAAGTAGCAAAATCGAATTCAACAACTTCGACTTAGTCGGAATCCCAATTAAAACCAACCGGATCTGACATTATATGGCTACAATGCATCGTATTTTCAAAAAATTATATTTGAATGATCGATTAACACTATTAAGGTATCTCTGATCAATTTGTAAGTAGTAAAATCATACTCAACGACCTTCTCTTAGTCAGAATTCCCATTGAAATCACCCTGAGCGGACAATATAATATGGCCGTAATGCATCGTATTGGACAAAATTCAATAATTGTACTTAAATAATCGATTACTACCAATAGAGTGGGTACCTCTATCTGATCAATTACTAATTAGCAAAATCGAACCCTGTGACATTGAATTATTTGGAAACGACCTTGACCTTGTTTAAATCGGCCAATAGGAAGCCACAGCAACCAAAAAACAAATACACTTGATTCTGATTGGCTGACATTAATAAAACAAAATCGGCGCAAAAATTCAAAATCATTTTACATTTGTAAGAGGGGGGAGTTTTGGTTTCGGGGGAGGAGGAGGGTGAGTCATGTTACCCTTTTAAATGGGTTAGAAGCGCTCCTCATAGACTACTTAAGCATAAATACATTAATTAAATAAAAAAAGACATTCGTAAAAAATACGTATATTATTAGAACTATTTATTGTTTGAAAAAATACCAATTTTATTTTTGACTAGGATAATATAAATTATATTCGTTGAAAATAATTACGTTTTTATATGTTCCAATTTTGCGTTACATATAATTCACATACTTATTCTTTGGGGGAACTTATATACATTATAAATTATTTATTTTAATTATGTTCCGTTAAAATGATTAATAGTAATAAAGATGATATATGATGAAAAAATAACAAAAGACAATTTTGGGCGAACATGTTTCTGTATCATAAATCATTAAACGTATTGTTTACTTAAATTAATCGATAATAATACGACACTTATAGGTTATAGAAAAAATAATATACTTTCAAAATAAGTTTTTGTTCTTAAATTACATTGACAATAAAATTCAAAGATATATAAAATATACTCTTCATTTTTTTCTAATTAATAAAGACAGTTTACTTTTCAAATTCCACATTAATTGAAGTAAAGTAGAAACAATAATGCACTGGATCAGTATTTAGAAATATGTTCAAACAATCCAAATTTCATTTATTTCTAACACGATTACTGTATTAAATCGCATGACATTCATATGGAACAAACAAAACTTCAAATAAATAGATAACCACTAGCAATGGGTACGAAAGTTACCTCAGTATATTCAATTTCAATGTTGACTATCCCGAAAACGAAATATCATTCAGTAAAACATACAGAGCAACTGTTGCTGATAGCATTATATAAAAAAAAACGTTATATATAGAAATGTTTTTCATAATATAGAAATATACATCCAGAGATATAAACGAAGTTAAGTAATTCTTAATAACGTAAACATTATTAATTAACAACAACATACTATTAGTTATCAACAACAACAATTATTAGATCAGTCCTAGAGTATGGCACACCAGTCTGGCATAGCTCCACTAACCTTCGCCAAAAGAAAGCTATTAATAGAGTTCAAAAAAGAGCTTTGAATATCATCTTCAATAAATCAGAAGTGGATGGTGTACCAACGCTAGAAGAAAGA
>JAUZND010016640.1:0-26972 GCA_034780555.1 Coelogynopora nodosa | reverse complement strand
CCATATTTAAGTTTAATTTCATAGGATAACTCAATAGTCCATTTTGTTATCGTTTGCCGACAAGGTAGAGATAATTCGGCTCGAGGGTCAATTGATGCTACGTATTGATGGAAATTTACGTCCTCAACCGTTGATTGGCACGAGTTAATTTCAGTGAAATATGACCAAATTTTTGAAGTTTTTTTCGGTCCAGGCATTCTTAAAAATGAACTTCCACTATTGAGACAAAAAAGAGATAAATTTACAAACACGATAATACAATTTCTCCGTGGTAATTAAAATTTTAGTCTCACAAAATAAATTTTTTTTCACCAAGATTAAGAACACTATATACAGACTTAAATCGTATAATAGAATCGTGCCTTTGGATGAATCTTGTTTCACAAAGTGACAACATCTTCTCCCATTGAGCTTCTTCTTTTTTTCAATATTCCTGTAACAATAATTGTCTTTTTGAAGACGAATTGAAAAAACTTGCAATTATATTTCTAACTTCTGGTATTTCTGATCCCACATTTAAACATAAATTTAGACAGTGACTAGTGCACTTGACATAAATTAATTGACAACCCAACAATTTTACAAAATGACAATATTTGATCTGCCAGTGATTTACTATCCAACTTGGGCGCCTCTTCAAACCTGACAAATTCTTCTTACAATATGAATACCACCTTTTACCTCAATAAACCGCATACACAAGCATAATTGCTCTTTATTTGATGAATCTGTAGTTTCATCGACCTGCAGATTTTATATCTTCTACAATTTCACCGCAGATTGCGATTAACTCATTTTTAATGATACTTGACGTATATTCTGCATTTTTTCCGCATATTTTTTAATGTTTTTGTAAAACTGTATCGCCACTATCAATTCTAAACGCTAAGAGTACTTTAAATTGCCATAGACCTATGAAATTGCCTTCTCTGTGTATACTATTCTCTGTAATATGCCCGGAATCTCGATGTCCTCTTAGTGCTATACCATCTCTTCCAGAAAAGATTATAGATAAAAAATTTTCATCCGGCTTCCAGTGATTTGTTAACAATTCCCTTTTTTCAATGTCATTAAATCTATCAACGAGTTTTGATTTCATTTTCAGTATTAAATTTTTAATTATAATTAAATTAACATCCTCGGTTTTTGACTTTTTTGTGAAAAAATTCGTTATTTTGCTTTTTCTTTTCATGGTTTAAAAGTTAAAGACGATAATAAATATACTCAATACTATGGAATAAAACTTTATTAGAACAATATACAATAAACTTAAATTTTCTAAGGTAACAAAAAATTCATTAGAATGCAGAAATTTAAAAATATTATATTTTTGTAAAAAGTGAAAAATGTAAATTTTACAATATATTAAATTTTCAAGGGGGGTATGCATACCCCATATACCCCCTCCCCCCCTAAATACGCTCCTGCGAGATACTAATATTTGTTGTCATAGGTATTATTTATTACCCTAATATCCATGTACTTTTTGTGGTCTCTTAATTTAAAAAAAATTAATTCAATATATCCACTATACTTTATTTAGGGGATAAAACAGCAATATTGTAAATATGACAAGTCACAGACAGAACCTTCACTCTTCACAATAATCGTAATTTATTTATAATAATTTTATCTATCCAAATCTTATAGGGCGCGTCCATTACAAGTTCCACGTGTGGTCAATTGGCTACATATCCTCTGGCTCTAATAAAAACAAAGTATCAGGCCACAAATAGGGGTAAATAAAATTATACAATCTTATAAATAACAATTTTTTAACCAAACCTACCTAGAGCACAATATCAGTGTCAGACAGCTTATACGTAACATTTACAATACCAATGGACTGCGTGGATTTTACTGTGGTCTAACTCCCAATTTTATCAAAGCTGTTCCTTCAGCTTGTATAAGCTATATTATTTATGAAAAAATGAAAGCTTTTCTGAAAAGGGTGTAGGCTTATTGTAAATAAAATTTTAAGTGTTAAAATTCATGCGGCATTTATAATTAATAATTGAACATTTCATAAATTGTAGAATTTATAATACATTTTATTGATAATTATAGTGGTGCCCCACGAAATGACGCACCAGAATGGGACATTTTTAAAATTCTAGTTATGCGATAAAGTTCAGTTTCATAAACAATCACCACAATAACAACAACAACAGTATTTGATGGAATTAAATTATTCTAGAATTTGTTTACATGTTGCAAATCTATCCCACGTGAAAACTTTGAAACAACGATTTCATGCTAAAAATGAAAAAATTTTCCAAAACAAGATGATTACTTCTCCAACCTGAAACTATGATGATGTACAGAATAGCAAACTACCTCTTTAGAGGTTACCGTCTACCTTTAAATTACCCCATGGTTCTCCTACAAAGTGTCATTTTAACTCTCTTGAAACTCTGCTTTTACCTTTTCAATTACCTAGTGTCCTTTATAGACGCCAAGCACATAAAATACCTCTTCTCAGCCTTTGTTTTTCTTCTGTCAATCATGATTGTGATTGATAATTCTGAAACTGCCGACGATTCCCTCACTTCAATATGTTTGACTTGTCAGCTCTTTTACTTTAAATTTGTTGATCTTGTCATAATTCTCTCCACAGAAATAGTGAAAATTGCCTCCAAATTATCAAATATGGCTATAGAAACATGGACCCCTTTGATTGTTGAATTTTTCAAATTGTTGCTATTCCAATGTCAAAAGTTTATTTCAAATATTTCGTTAATGATCCAAACGACGGGTAATTTCACCAGTTTTGAAAACTTGGAAAAGGTGCCCAAAACTATATACGACATGGCCAATCAAACTTACAATTTCATTCAAATGGCGTGGGGTAATGGCTACAATTTTACTCTCAATGTAGTCTATGAAATGGTTTACAATACATTTAGTTTTGCCCTATTGAATGTACTCCAAACTTTGTCCTTTTTTCTTTCTTATTTGTACATGTACTCGGACCATGTATTCGAAACTTGTTTGTCCATCATACCCAGTGTAGCTCATTATACCAACCTATACGTCGATATTCTCATTTCCAAGATTTTAAAGTACATTGGACCTTTTTTTCATTTTGTCTTTATAATTCTCTTTTACACCAACAAACTTATGCGTGTAATGTTTATTATCTTGTTGAATGTGTACGGGGTTGTTTCTCATGTAGTCTACCTAATCCTCATACAGTTGGGGTATTATTTCAGAGCAATTTACACACCTTTTGATCAGACTATAGTAGCGATATACACGTGGATTTGTTTTAAATTTAAGTATTTCGTCAGCTTTTTACTCTACAACCTAGATGTGGTTTTCATGTACGTAATGTATGTAGTGTACTGGGTTTTACAACTGTCGGCTCATATTGTGCGGTTTTTTGTGTGTATTTTCATTGACATTGTTTCGACAATTACGCGATTTATTGTAATTGTTCTTAATACGATTGAGAGCATTTTGCTCAATTGTTTAAGTTCCATTATCGTTTTTTTCAACACGTATGCCGTTTACAAGTATATCGTCCTGTATACTACTCTTTTTGCAATATCGATATTTTATCGGTTGGAAGAGATTTATAAAAGGAGGTTTGCTGAAAATGA
This sequence comes from Coelogynopora nodosa, assembly GCA_034780555.1. Lineage (NCBI taxonomy): Eukaryota > Metazoa > Platyhelminthes > Proseriata > Coelogynoporidae > Coelogynopora > Coelogynopora nodosa. The sequence continues at coordinate 23,370 of JAUZND010016640.1, read as the reverse complement.
AACTGAACCAATTATTATTAATGGAAATGGGAGAAAGGAAGATGAATGTAATGTTGAATATGATTCAGAATTTATTGACCAGGATTTTGTGGACCGGTTCAACAGGTATGTAAACAACAAGACTTTCATGACTGATAATTGAAATGTTTTTTTATAGATATTTTCAATTTTGTAATTATGTAAATAAAATTATTATTATAATTTATTAATTTATAACAATTGAGCAAATCTCATATCTTTATTATAATTATTGGAGACTTTTGATGTATTTTTGACCCAAAGGTTTTTTCGATTTTTTAACTACTGGTGTGATATTTGATGGACTGTTAATTGTCAAATCTTGAGTTGGAAAAGAATTTTTATAATTTTTATTATTTGGTAATTCTGCGTGGGCTATGACTGGTGGCGTCATATTTTGCATTATGAGGTGCATTGGTGGATACATGTTGAAACCCTGTTGTGGATAAGGATGTTGTAGAATGTTGTTATAATACCCCATATTAAAATTTCCATCATGGCCTTGAATATGTGACACTACTGGCATAGGAGTTGTCATCATGGGCCAATATTGATTGTAATTGTCCATTATTGAATTAGGATATGCTGCGGCCGGTATAAAATAATGTGGCATGCTAGGTGGTTTTTATTAACAATTTTAATTTTAAATGCAATTCTATATTTTTAATTACAAACAAGGGGAACCAATTGGGAATCCTGGGTATTTTGCTAAGGGAAAGTTTAGTACACAAAATTATACATTTAAAATTAAAAATATTTGATTAAAAAGTCTAAATTTGACGAAATAAATGATTTATATTTTCATCATTCAATTTAATTTTGGAAACAATGAATTATATTTATTATAAAGGTTTAAAATTTAAACATACGTTGTTTTTGTTTCGCTCCCAAGTATGCCAAATTTACATTCGCTTTTCTGCCATCTATAGTAGGATTTGTATTTAAAACTGCCATCGACGCGTCCTCCTTATTAGTCATTGTAACCTACATTTAAACATAATTAAAATTTACTATAAAAACTTACAAATCCATATCCTTTAGATTGCCCCGTCGCTTTATGAGATACTACGACGGCCTCTTCAATACTCCCATACTGTAAAAAGAAATTTTTCAAACTATCATTTGTCGTACAATACGACAACCCTCCGATGAAAATCTTTCTAAATGTCGTATCTCCCACAGACTCTCTGCTACGTGTATTTTCAAAAAACCCCTTCCCATTGCTACTTCCGCAACTATCCACTGTAGATTCCACATTTACACAAGAATCGCGACCCGAAGAATTGAAAAACTTTGACTTGTGCCCATCTTCCGTAGAACACGCTTCACTATTATCCGTTGTCATAACGCCTGTAGGAAGAGCTGAATCTGAAGAATCGTCAACAAATTCGTCATTGTACTCGATGCCTAATGCATGTCCAGATTTGCAAGATGGAAATTTGGAAATAGTCTGTGATAATGTTTCAGTTTGATCACTCTGAGTTTTCAAAGTTAGTTTTTTTTCTAAATGCGATTCTATGTCTACATCAACATTTGCATTTAATTTTTTTACAGAAACGTTCGTTAAAAGAGGTTCACTTGAATCGTGTACCGGTTCATTTTTGTAAATTGAATCATCTGTAATCTTGTGAGTCTCTTTCCCTTTCTGTACATCTTTCGAATGTGATTCATTGCATTGAGATTTAGCCAACTTGGTCATGTTTTTAAAACTTTTCAACTGAGAAAACCCGTCACTAGTTAAAGTTGATTCAATTTGTAAATTGGGTACTACTAAAGTTGTCTTGCACGTGGAATTTGAAATACGCCTAGTAATCGTACTGGATGAGTTGATTTTGGCAATCTGATTGCTCTCGGAGAGATGGAATCTATGACACTCTTTCATAGGATTTTCAAAAAAGGTAGTTTTGTAGTAAATTTTAAATTGATATTTTAATGATACAAAATTGAATATTATATATCAGTGATTGTTGTCAAGAAGCTGACTCTTAATTAAAATAGCAAAGAAAATTTCATAAAGTTGAAAATTGTATACTCGAGATAGCAATATTATAACAATCACAATCGTTATGATTCATAAATTGTGATAGTCATAATTTATAATTATAATCTTGGTACAATTTATGATTGTAATGTCAATTATTCGCAAAATGACCTATAGCTATGCATAGGTTTACAAACGTTTTTAATTCAGTGACTAATCTTGTGATATCCTGGTTCCATTTTTTTCCACGATGGGCCATAGCAATACATTGACGATTAATTTTAATAATAAACAGTGGCGGATACAGGATTTGACAACAAGGGGAGCGAAAAACTTTAAAAATATATGTAACCTACGTTATATCATATAAGCTCAATTTTTACTTAAATTTAAATTTATCATATGAAGTAATTCCAGGGGGAGCATTCGCTCCTCCGCTCCCCCCTGGATTCGCCACTGGTAATAAAGGAAGACCATGTGGGGTAGTTAATTATTTATTTTAAAAATTTTATTGATTGCAATTTAGTAACAGTCAATTTAATTATTCGTATTATCATATAATATGGAATATGCCAAGTTAAGTTGTTAATTTTTTTTGGTGTACTGTGGGCATGTGTGGCATATGGAAGGAATGGTTAGTATTTTTAAAATGTTTATTAAAATTATTATTTAAAATTATTGTACTTTTTTCAAATATTTAAATAGACGATTTAAAATTTAACGATATTGTATGGGCTACGAGAATTTATGAAATCGAGAAGATTAAAAATTATATTATATTAATCAATAGATAATTTATTATCTATTAAAAAAACAAAATCAATCAATCGCAACACGTTTTTCACTCTGCATGTTTTAAAATCATCGATAGATTATAATTATAATTATAGACTATATAGTTAAATTGATCTTAATTTATTCATACATTTGAAAATTCGATTGCATTCCAGTCTGTCTGTATCCAACCAATTACCAGCCAGTTGACAATAACAAAATAAATAAACTTGTATCAATTTTAAACAAGATTGTGAAAAATAAATTTCACCACATTTTTACCGTGTTTGTTTTAATTTTTTATACTTTTATTAACTCATTTTTATTCTTTATTCTGTGAATATTGATAACAAAACTTTATGGCACCAATCTACCAACAAAACACTTATAAGGCACTCGAGTTGCTCGAAGATTACTACAAACAATTACAAAGCACAGATGACGTAGAATTGAAACAGGCGATTGAGACTGTGATCCGAACCTTCAAGAGCCAACTTTTTAAAACGTTGATGGAGATTCAAGAGTATTATGAAAATACCTTGATGAATAAAAACATGAGTTTGGCCGAAAAAAAGATGGAATCGTTAAAACTGTTGGATAAACACAGTGACGATGGTTTAGATTCAAAGGAGATGGAAAATGACGAATTTAACAACGAAAATCATAATGGGAGCGATTACAACAAGTTTAGAGAAGGTTACGATGCCGAAGTAGACGACAGCGCCCCCACATTGGAAGATGTAATGTGTGGTAACAAGATTGTGGATATACATCAATGGAAAACGTTATTTGTGAAATTGCAGAGAGGTGAATCTGGCTTTGGGTTTACAATTAGCGGGGGTGTCGATTGTAGACATATTCCGGAAGATTCTGGAATTTTCGTTGCTAGTGTGATTGAAGGCGGTGTCGCCATGATTGATGGTAATATTCGGGAAAATGACGTGATTGTAAACGTAAATGGAGAGCAATTGATTGATGTAAGTCATTCTGATGCCGTACATGTGTTGATGAATGCGGGGAATGAGATAAACATTCATTTGCGTAGGAGGTTGGATTCCCAGAGAATTTTGGAATTTGATCTGTATAAAGGAAAGATGAGTTTGGGATTGAGTGTAGCCGGCGGGGTAGGAAATGAGTACTACTCAAAAGACTGTTTAATTTATGTCATCAAGATAATACCTGGTGGTGTGGCTCAACTCGATGGAAGGATTTCTGTAGGAGATTGTATAATGTCGGTCAATGGGAGTAGCTTGGAGAATGTTAGTCATAAGGAGGCTATTAATATTTTGAGGTGTAATAACGATCCAGTTCATTTAGTTGTCAAAAAAATGTCTGATACTGGATATATAGATGCGGACAAGTTTGATATTGTTGAAGACGAAAATTGTTATGAACAGGATGAAGTGTTTGTAGAAGAAGAGGGTAATGTCGGATACCATTCCACCCAAGTGTCGAATGAATTGAATGCCAATTCTTCCAGGTTGGTACATTATTTTTTTGGTCTTATCTTCTAAATATTTTATCCATTTGAAATACATTTTCTTTAAAAGTTTCGTTTCTTAAATATGTTTTTCACGTTTATTTTGGAAATTGTTTATTTTTAAAATTTTGTTTATAAAATGATTTTTATTTTAGACATTCATTCAACGTCCAAAACGAACCAATCTCCTCTTTGAAATTCCAATCACTTCGAGCCGTCAATGACGAAAACGTTTTATACAGTACATCATCTGAAAGGTCACAAAATTACAATACATCTCAACCTCCAGTCGTGGATGTGAATCATTCCAACTCTCTTAATCATTCACATGCCTCTAGGTCCGCATCCAACATTACAAACGCGGAAGTTGATCAAGTGACAAGAGGCCAGCGTCAAGTTACTTTACACCGAAATGAAAATGAACGTAGTCTAGGGTTCAATATAGTGGGAGGCGATGAAAAGTTTGGCGTATTCATTTCCTTTATATCTGTTGGTGGAGTAGCTGCAAGAAGTGGAGAGCTGTATAAAGGTGACTGTATTCTTTCTGTAAATGGAGTTGATCTTACTGAAGCTAGTCATTCAGATGCCGTGAGCGTATTGAAAAATGCTTCCGGTTTAGATATTGACTTTGTTGTGCAGTATGCTCCAGAAGGTTATTAATGATTATTATACGTTTCTTTTATTGTTTTAATTTTCAAAATATTAAATATAACGCAAATAAATGACAAATTTGACATTGTTGTATTGATTTCATAAATGCATTTATATAGATTTATTATTTTATACTTGTAATTAATTAATGTTGGTAAATGTAATAATCCTTTTGATCAAATTTTTTTTACCATAGTATTGATGTAATATATTTGAATTTTTTGTTGATATTGTACCCATTTTAAAAATAAATCGAGTCTTTTATTCATTTAAAAATATCATTAGATTTAAAAAGGTACAACGCTTTCGTATTGGAAAAGAAAATGTCTCTAAAATCGACTGGCAGACTCTCCAATGAAGAAGCGTCGTTGGTTTCGTCAAATCCTTTCCCGAAAAAAACCACTTTGTTTGCAAGGTTTGTTTTGTGCTTTAATGAATAAACATATTTATTTTTAGAGCTCAATTTGATTATGATCCTACAATGGATCATGGCTTACCAGCTCAAGGATTATTTTTTAGATATGGAGATGTTTTGAAAATTTTAAATTGCGCTGACGATGATTATTGGAAGGCTTCGCGAATTAACACTGATGGGTCGCTCGAAACGGGCATTATTCCAGGACAAAAAAGGTTTAAAAATATTACAAAATAAAACATAATTTAGAGTCATAAAAAGGGAAAAACTACGCTTGCGGAACGTAAAGTTCAACAATGTCACGCATAGCAACACTTCCAAAGCGGAAAAGTCGGGGAAAAAGAATAAGAAATTTACTCTCAAGAAAAACAAAAATACCACCCAAACTGAAGACGATGGCAATATCGACATCAACAACACTCCAATTTTATCGTACGAATTTGTCAAGGAAGAAAACGTTGAATGCCGGCGTCCTGTTATTCTTCTGGGGTTCATGAAAGAGTCTATATCAGATGATTTGATACATAGAGATGCAAGTTTGTTTATGGCTTGTATTCCACACACTTCTCGTCCTATTCGTGAAGGTGAAATAAATGGCAGGGATTATCATTTTGTTTCTTCAAAGGAGCAGATGAATGAAGATCTCAAAGCTCACAAGTTTATAGAGGCAGGAGAATACAAGGGAAATTTGTATGCGACAAGTCTGCAGTCTGTAAGAGAGGTTATGCATCAGGTATTACAATATTTAAACCATCGTGTATTTATTTTATTTTTAGGACAAACATTGCATTCTTGACGTTACTGGAAAGGCGATACATCGTCTCGTTAGTAGCAATATTCACCCTATTGTAATTCTCATAAAAGCCACATCCATAGACTCCATGTTACAAATGAACAAAAGACTCACCCACGAACAGGCTCTTACGCTTTCCAACAAAATTGCTTCGATCGAACAAACCTTTAACCATCTTTTTGATGGTATTTATTTTATTTTTACAATGTACCCAGAAAATCAACAATTTTTTAAAAAATCATTATTTTAAGTTTAAATGATCGTTTTGGATATAAATTTTCAATAAAATTTAATATAAAAAAACTTTTGTTGGACCCTATATTTTGTAGGATCTATCTAATTCATAGAATCAAATTATAATATAATTATATTTATTTAGCAAAACTTATCGGCGATAATATCAACGACTTGTTTAATGCCATAAAAGAAACAATATCAAAAAACGCCACAGTTCGATGGGTCAAAACGGAAGAATCCTACTAATGTTAATTTAGTGTATAATATTTACTTGTAATAAAACTATACATTTTAAAGAGGTTCTATGCTCTCAAGACAATATGATGATGTATTTACATTTGAATTTGATTCTTTATAATATACGTTGATTTTTAACTTCATTCCATTCAAGTAAGCGATATTTGTGTCTTGTGAAATGATTAATGTGTTTTTGAAAAAGTAAGACATTGTAGGATTTTGTCGAGTGTATGATATTACAAGACAACACTTTTTTCTAGATTATAATTTATAAATATACTTTATAATAAAAAAATCAAATTACTTAAACGTGGAAGCTGCGTGATTCGAAATGACGTACCAGTCTTTAATCAGAGCACATATTGGAGTTATTTTATCCAGAGGAACCATATCGTCTATATTTTCAATAACTATCAGGTGAGTAGTTTTCAAAATACAATGTATCGAGCAGAGAAGGTTTTTTAATTGGTTATAGTCTTGAGCATATCTAATGTTGATTTGAAAAGATTTTTAAATATAAAATAACAGAAATTTCAAATGGGAAGCCATTTTAATAGGAAATTTAACCATTCCATGTATAGCCTGAGGCATGGATGTTTTTTTAGATTTTGTGATGAAAGTTACAAACTGTTCTTCATTTAAAGCGGTATTGATAGCTTGGAAAATGAGATGTGATTGTAACCTTTCGTAGTTGCCGCAAATGGCCAAAATGCCATTTTTGTAGTTACATTTTTCGGAAAAATCTGCAAACAGTAAATTTTCGTCGTTGAGGTTATTTAAAGGTAGCATCATTTTTAACAAGTCCATAGTTGATAATTATTTCAAATAATATTATTAAAGAATAAAAAAATTGTAAAAAAATTGATTACCATAACAAATAATAAAATGAGGGGAACCTTAGTAAAATATAGTGCTTTATTTCTAAATTTACGAAAGTTTTCATCATCATCTAAACGTGCCGGTTTAAACGAATTTTTCGACCACAAAGATCATATTAATGTCACTAAAATTACAGTAGGTAAGTTTGTTGGTTTATAAATATAAAAAATAATATATAATTTTAGGAAAACCTTGGGGTGTTGAAGAATTGCGAATAAAGTCCAACGTAGACTTGCACAAATTATGGTACGTTATTTTAAAAGAGAGAAACATGCTCCTCACGATGGATCACGAATACAAGAGAAATTTAGAAAATTTACCTGCCGGCCATAGGTTAGAGAAGGTAGAAGAAAGCTTGGAGAATATTTTGCACGTAGTTTACGAAAGAGATACAGCAGTGAATAAACTGGAACGTGGGTATGATAAAGAGTGTTTCAGTTACAAAGACAAGAATATTTTGGGGATTGAAGAGGAAATGACTGCTACTGAACATTTTGAACCCAAGCATTTGCATATTGAAGAATATGAAGACATGACGGGCGAATGGCAAGAAAAGTATATAAAATTGTTGAGAGAAAATGATGAAAAGTTGAAAAAATGGGAGAAAAGGAAATTGGCAAAGAAGAATGCGGTACATGATGATATTTTTAAAACAAAAGAGCAGGAAAATGCTTAAAAGATTGTAAGTAAATTTTATATTTAAAAGTGGTCCAGTCACTATCAGTTAAAATTATTTATGATTATTGATATTTATGTTGGATTTTGAAGCTTCTATTTTTATGCAGACAGGGCTCGTTTACGAGTTGATGTGGAATTGATTTGATTTAATTGATTTAATCATATATATAATTCTTTAATTTGACCAAGCCTATTTTTATATTCATTTAATAATTATTTGATTGATTATTCCTCTCAATTGTCATTCATCTTTGAAATTAATTAATAAAATACATCTTCAACACTCAGGCTGTTTCTGAAAATACCAACTAATGTGAACATTCATTGATATGAGGTTTATAGCATAAAGATTCAATTTTAAGTGCTTTCGAGAAATAGTAAAATTATAAAATTATAAAATTTAGTTGTAAATGAATTTGTAAATGAATATAAATCTCACGTTAATAGTGTTAATTGTGGTACACGTACAAATTAAGGGAGGACTATATGAAGAAAATTTGATTGATGAGATTTTTGTCAATAGAAAGTTGAACAAGTACGCGAGGCCCGTGGAGCACGAAAAGGATGCCGTGACTGTCAAGTTTGGCGTTACTTTGCAGCAAATTGTGGATGTGGTATGATTAATAATGATTAAATATTATATATTTAAAATTTTATATTTTTATTTTTATTTTTTTCAATGTATTTTAGAATGAACGTAATGAAATGCTCATCACCAATTTGTATCTCAATTATGTAAATTTTTACTTTGTTTTTTTAAATGAAAATTAAATCAGGAATGGAAAGATTATAAATTAAGCTGGAACCCGATTGATTACGGAAACATTACCAGCATAAAGTTGCCCTCTAAATTAATATGGACTCCCGACATTTTGCTGTATAATAGGTACTATTTTTTTATTTTAAAAAATATACATTAATTAATTAGCGCTGCTCAAGAGTTTGACAGTAAATATGCAGCAAACGTTGTCATATATTCTGATGGCAGTTGTAATTGGTTCCCTCCCGGTCTTTTCACCAGTTCATGTCCTATGGATATTACTTGGTTCCCATTTGATGATCAAGTTTGTAAAATGAAGGTGGGTATTATATTCATAATTATCATTTAAAAATTAATTTACAATGATATTTTTTTTTCAATAACTTGTGTGTTTAGTTTGGTTCCTGGACTTATACTGGAAATGAGATTGACTTGCAAACAAACAGCGACAAAATTGACGTTGGTAATTACAAAGAAAGTGGCGAGTGGATGTTGATTGCAGTACCTGCACAAAGAAATTTGCTGAAATATGAGTGCTGTCCAGAAGAGTAATTTATTTTATTGGATTATTTAAAAATATAATTAAAGACATGAGATAAATTTTAAAAAATGTTTAAAAAAATTCTTGTTTTTAATTTAATTATAAAAAATATATTCATTAAAACCTCTAATTATGAAAATGATAAAATTGTTTTATTACGTAGATTTCTTGATGTGACTTTTCGAATTCACCTGAGAAGAAGAACATTATATTATGGGTTCAATCTAATTATACCGTGTGCTCTTATATCATCATTAACAATGATGGTTTTCATCCTCCCTCCAGACTCTGGAGAAAAAGTATCATTGGGTAACAATAAATACAAAAAAATAGACAAAAGTAATAAATATTTAGGCGTCACCATTCTCCTCTCACTTAGTGTTTTTTCCTTAATTGTTGCCGATTCTGTCCCATCAACTTCAATCTCCGTTCCTATAATTGGTAAAAATTGAATAAATAACACAAATTAATTACATAGGAATATATTTTCAATCCGTCATGTTAATGTGCACATTTTCGGTTGTAATGGCCATAATAATCCTCAACCTACATCACAGAAAACCAGCAATGCACAACATGCCAGAATGGGTAAAAATAATTAAACAAAAAATTATGTTTAAAATTTCTTATTTAATTATAAAATAGATACGTGTAATTATATGCGAATGGCTTGCTTGGCTCCTCTTCTTGCAACGTCCCGGCAAAGACCTCACTCGTCAGTTTCTCATGGGAAAATCTAAAATAAGAAACTTGGAAAAACAAGAACAATACTCTAAAAGTCTGATCAATAACATAAAAAACATTGACAATACAATACCTCAACACAACCATTTTAAAAAGTTATTTTCTGCGGACGAAGGTATCAAAGACTTAAAAACGGAACTACTCAGCATCTTGAATGAAGTACGCTACATTACTCATAAAATAAAAGAAAATGACGAATCGGAAGAAGAAATACATGATTGGAAGTTTGCTGCAATGGTTATGGATCGCTTTTGTCTTATTCTTTTTACGTTTCTGACCATTTTAACCACGGTTGGTTGTTTTCTGCCCGTTCCCAATATTTTTGAAGATGATGCGAGTTTAAAGTTGGCATGATTTATTTATAAGTAATCAAAATATAATCTTGAAAGCTTATAAATTGTATTTCGCAATGACGTCGTTGACTTTTATTATAAAAAGTGTTTACAAATATTGCAAAACTGTGCAAGGTGAAATGTACATACACAATTCATTAAGATAATTTATTTATTCATAAACAAACTTGACAATTTGACAATTAAACTGTGAATAAAACTTTTCATTGAAAAGTGGATCAAATTGACTTTATTAGACAAAATCAACATTATAAAGTAAAGTGTCCATCATGAATACTCAATGATCCGCAATTTAGATTAATTTCATTAGAAAACACTTTAAAATCTTTAAAATATCAAACAGAAAAGTCTCTGCCAACTAGCAAGGGACATAATGTACACAACTAGTTAATTTAATTCTACTTGTACAATTGTGTAATACGGAAATTTCACTTTTAATGAGAACAATATTTAAAATATGTTTATAATCAAAATTTGTTGATACTTTTAATTTTCATCTGCCATGATTTTCAAGTTGATGGTTTTCATATTGATTGCGGAACGTGAGTTATAAAATTATTATTTTAAACATTTTTTTAAATTTTTAATATTTTTTCTCTTACAAAATCACAGAAATTTTTGGTGGTATTCAAGAAGAAAGGGTTATAAACGAAATTTTCATAAACCGCAAACTAAACAAGTACGCGAGACCGGTAGCAGTAGAATCGGAAGCTGTTACAGTCAAATTTGGCATAACATTGCAACAAATTATAGATTTGGTAACTTTTAAATTTAAAAAAATTATGCAACACACATCAAATCTATTTTTAATATTTAAAGTTCAAAAAAAGCAAAATTTTTATTATTTTTTAGCTATTTAAAATAAATAATTATTAAAACAAAATTTACAATAAAAGTCAATATTGTCGTTTAGAATAAACCAATCAAGTGTACTTTTATAAAAAATTAAGTATTATTATTAAAATAATTGTTTTAAATTAATAATGAGCACTTATGATTGATAGGGTCAAAACTCTTGACTAGTGACAATATTTAAAATATTATATTTTAGTTAAAAATAGTTGTAAAATTACAAAATTGATTGGAAAAAAATTGGAATTTTTATAATGCTTTTAAAATTAGTAATTTTAATGTTTGCTGTGAAAGGTGAGTTTTTGAATATAGAAAATATTTTATAATTTTTTACTCGTATTACAGAAATTGTGGGTGGTATTCATGAAGAAGGGATAATTGACGCAATTTTCCAAAACAGAAAATTAAACAGTTTCGCGAGACCGGTAGCAGATGAATCAGAGGCTATTACAGTAAAATTTGGTATAACATTACAGCAAATTATTGATTTGGTAAAAATTTAAAATTATTATTTTTCTAATTAATTTTTTGTCCAAAAATGATATAATAGTAAAACTATGCCGGAAAATATATATATTTTGTTATTAACTTACTGTACACCACCAAAAAAATTTATATTTGTTTTTAAGTCGTTTTTTGCGGATATCACGAGGAGCAACTCATTAGTGAGATTTTCATAGGTAGAAATTACAATCCACTCGCGAGGCCCATTGAAAAAGAAAATGCGGCGTTGAATGTAAAGTTTGGAGTCAGTCTTTTACAACTGCTGAATATGGTAGTTTAAGTGTCAAGTGTTGTCTACTGTTGTCGTTTAGTCTATATCATAAATAATTAATTCTAAAACTTTTTTCATCTTGTTGTCAAATATAATTGTTTAATGTCAATTATTATAATTACTTATTAACTTTTAATTATCAGGACGAAAAAAACGAAGTGCTACACACTAACCTTTGGCTTAATTATGTAATATTAAAATGAATATTACTAAATTATTATTATTTTAGGAATGGAAAGATTACAAACTGGGTTGGAATGAAACAGAATACGGAAATGTCACCTCCATTAGACTACCGGCAAAACTTATCTGGACTCCTGATATTCTCATGTACAATAGTGCTGATGAAGACATCGATAGTAAATTTCCAACCAACATTATTGTTTATTCAGATGGTACATGTTCGTGGGTTCCACCGGGTACATTTATTTTAATTATTAATTAATTATATAATTAAATTATATTTTATTAGGACTTTATATTAGTTCTTGTCCTATTGATATTACGTGGTTTCCATTTGATGATCAAATATGCGACATGAAAGTAACTGAATATTATTTTAATAAAATTTCTTAAAAAATAACATTAATTCTCAGTTTGGTTCGTGGAGCTACGACGGAAGCAAAATAAACCTAACAAAAAAAGGAGACTACATTGATTTGAGTGATTATAAAGAAAGCGGCGAGTGGATATTGATTGACGTTCCTGCCACTAGAAATATCAATAAATATGATTGTTGTCCAGAAGAGTAATTGCATATTTCTAGAAATTATTAAAAATTATGCCTTATTTAATTTTTTTTTGATTCTAAAACCAGAAAAATGTGTATCAATAAAATTTTAATTCCAGTAATAATCGAGTCCACTAGGTACATTGATATAACTTTCCAAATTCACATAAGGAGACGAGCCCTCTATTATGGATTTAATTTAATCATACCATGTGCACTAATTTCTTCACTCACAATGACTGTTTTTCTTCTGCCGCCAGACTCGGGAGAAAAGGTGTCTTTGGGTAATGTATTATTATTAAAAATAAAAATAAATTAACAAATTTAAAGGTGTGACAATTCTCCTATCTCTCAGTGTATTCTCCTTGATTGTAGCAGACTCTGTACCATCAACTTCCATATCAGTTCCGATTCTAGGGATATACTTTCAATCTGTCATGCTTACATGTACTGTATCCGTTGTAATGGCCATTGTGATCCTCAATTTGCACCATCGGAAACCGGCCATGTGTGATATGCCTCCATGGGTCATTAATATATTTTTAAAAATTATATCCTTGTTAATTAACATATTAATGATATTTTTTAGGTTCGTATAATAATTTGTGAATGGTTAGCCTGGATAATCCGTCTCGAACGTCCAGGTAAAAAACTGTCTCGCCAATTTCTCCTACGAAAAGCCAAACTTCGAAACCTCGAGTCACAAGAACCTTTCTCTCTCAGTCTAATTAGTAATGTAAGAGACATAGACAATGGAATACCTCTAAACGACTTTCCTCCCATTAGGAATATTCTAAATGACAAACAAAACATTTACAACATGAAGGCGGAACTTTTGGGCATTTTAAACGAATTGAGGTTTATTACTCATAAAATAAAGGACATGGATGAATCTGAAAATGAGATTTATGATTGGAAATTTGCGGCGATGGTAATGGACCGATTTTGCTTGATTCTTTTTACTTTATTAACCTTTTTTACGACTATTGGATGTTTCATGTCAGTTCCGCATTTAACTTGATTTGTAAAAAAATAAAAATATACATCAATTGATCAATTTTGTGTAATGTACAAATAACAATTTAATTTTTTTAAAGATTACATTTTAAACGTGGCATTTTGTCGGAATCACATTGGACCACATATTCGACTAAATATTATATAAAATACGTTATTAATTTTGTTAAAATACCTGACTCTCTTTGAAACATTGACCGTTTTCCTCAGTCTCTGACATCTATACACCTCATACAAATAATTTTCCGTCACTTCTTTCAAATCAGCAATATAAGTTGTTAAAATTGTACGCAGGGCAATGAAATCACAATGGGCGTCATTTTCAATAAATACTTTACCCCATGGATAAATACGACCACTTTTTGCAGATTTTTCTTCCGTGTTGCTAGCTCCTACAACAGCAAAGGGGATCAAGCGATTCAATTTATTAAGCTCGTCTAAATAGTCCAAGCTTTCTTCATCGTCTTCGGCTGCTTCGTCGCCTAAAGTGTAAATGTCGATAGAGTTTTCATGAATTTGATTAAGAATCTGAAAATATTATTTAAAAAAAACTTAAATTTACTGTAAATTACATTCATTTTCATTTGAGCTAGTTCTTGTCTAGTCAACATGTCGGATCTAGCAATTACGGGAATAATGTTTACAATCTTGTGCAACTTTTTCAACGTAACAATGTCAGAATTCTTCATTTTGTTTCTAATAGGACTAATAAAATACACACAAGCATGAACTCTTTCATCAACCAAGTTTCTCCGATCTATTCCAGTCTCACCCTTGAAATATTCGTCAAATTTTTGATTTATGTATTCTACTATAGGGGCATCTCGGTCCCTTATTTTATCGCTCAATGAATCTCCAAAACCATCCGCTACTACAACAGACAAGTTCAATTTCATACTTTTTTCGACGAAATCGACGGATCTGACGGTTATTTTTACATCTGTATCACATCGTTCTAAAATAAAATAGAAAAACTTTTTTACGTTAAAAATTATTACCTAATAAAGTCAAATTCCGTGTAGCAGGATATATAGAACGTGTATAAATGCTATTAATGAAGGATTCTTTCCCTAATCCTCTCTCTCCTATAAAAAAATGAAATTAAAAATATTAAATGTTTATAATGTTTAAACTTCATCAATTAATATTTATCTAAGCTACCCAAAATCAAAATGGTGTATTTGAACCCCTTTTTGGTCACCTTCCTGTGAATTTGGTTTGGAAGTCCATTAAATCCAATGCAATCTATTGACTCGTTTAGTGTGGTGTTCCTGTCACTCTAATTGAAAAAACCAACTTAAAATCAATTAAGTTTTATTTTTTAAAAGTACATACAGATTCGTCAGTCGCTTGCATTTTTAGCTTTTCTACCAAATCAAAAATATAACATGCAAATAAAAGAAAAGTTTAACTGTCTAAGCTAACAATTGATTTAAAAACTTTTTGAGTAAACTAATCTGCGCTTTATTACAAATTATCGTTTTAATTTTTAAAATAAAGGTAATATTCAACTTTATTTTATCTGAAATGTACACATTTCCATGACAATTATCTTGAATTTTTAAAAATATTTGCACGTGTAAATTTAATTTTTTCAATTATTTAAATTTAATCAACGATTGATAACTATAATTTTAAGCTATAATTGTTCAAATTTTATCATGAAATTAAAATGTCGTTCCAAGACAAAAAAGTCTACTTTTGAAGGAGCTAAACACTCGAAATCAATGAAGGAGTCTAAAATTAAAAAATTAACGGGACGCACAAAAAAATGGGATAGTTTCAAACAAGCACAAGTTCAAACGGTAAAATTTAATTTTTAAAAAATTTAAAAAGTTGATAGATTGACACTAGTATACCTGAAGAGTACCTTTCGAGACACAAAAGCAACAATTTTATCGAACAAGTTGAGGAAGAGGTATATTTTGTGACATTTTTTTTAAAAATGTTTTAAAATGTTTTGTTATAGAAAACTGACACTGCACTTCTCGTTTCTGAAGCTGACGAGCAGTGGAAATTGTTATCTGAAAAAGTCAAAAGTGTATCATTTTTAATTAACTTTATAATGAACTTTTTTTTTTGCAGATTAAGCCGATCACGAATAAATCACAGCCTACGGAAAAAGGAGGAATTTTCAAACTTTTCCGAGAATTGCAGTCTGAAAATTCGATTAAAAAGTTTGCAAACGTTAGTTTCAAAAAAAAAATTGTTAAAAAAGACACAAAGCTTGAAACATTCTCACATGGTGAAACAAATTTGCCAATAATTCAATTTAAAACTGATTTGGATGAACATAAACCAGTGACAAATGGTTATTTAAATTTAAAGTTGAAATTACTTGTTTTATTTCTAATAAAATTTTGAATTTAGACGTTTATTCACTTACATGTGCATCAAAAATCCCTCAGAAAAAAACCATCCCGAAAACAATAAATGGACGAACAGAAATTGATATGCTGGAGCCAAAATTCGTCGAGTATAATTTTATAATTATTTTTATTTATTGTCAAAATTCCAGTCTTTCCAAGAAAATGGTCCCCGAAAAGAAGCGAATTCGTCGCCACATCCGTAAAATTAAAAACTCCACCATTAAAGACATTCGTCAAGATAATAATGTACATGTTAATGAAAAATTCAAAGCAACCATCCGAAAGTAATTATTTATGTATCTAGAATCTCATTTTAAACCCTTTCTAATTTTAAAATACTATATTTAATGTTCTCTAGTGACGCTGAACGAAAGAGAAAGGTCAATAAAATTATGGAACAACTAAAAGACCAACAGCACGATTTTAAAAAATCAAAATGAATCCATCTGAAAAATTTCAATTTCAAGATACCACAATTTTATAATTATCGTTAGTGTTGTAATTAGTGAGGCATATAATTTTATTACTTGATTTGAGGTTTTAATTATGTTAATTATTCATTGGTCGTAAATCCCCTTTTAATGTGCATTTAAACACGGTATTTTATATTTATTTATTGAAAATTATTAATTATTAATTGGGTTTCGTTTGATTTGTAAATTTTACATTTTCCTGGTACTTTTCCAAGTAATTGTTTTTTGATTCGGTGCAATTGATTATATTGTTAAATTGGTCGTTTATCAAACAAGAATTGGCCATTTGTTGTAACATGTTGTTATAACGAGGGAAAGAACATGGGGGGTTTGGATAATTATTAATGTTTTGATAGATGTAAGGGTTGTAATTTTGTTGATTTTTGTTTATGTTCATTTGAGAGAGAATACATGATTCTGAATTGTGAACATGTTGTAAGGACGAATCACATGACGGTAAGGATTGAACATCTAGTCCTGGATTTTGTTTTTTCCATTTTGTACGTCTAACAATAAAATAATTGATTGATTATTTCAATTTTATTTTACCTATTTTGAAACCATATTTTTATCTGAGTTTCGCTCAAACTTAGTCTGACTGCGAGACTCAGACGTTCGCACACAGAGAGATATCTACTTCTTCGAAATTTTGTTTCCAAAAAGACGAGCTGTTCGTATGTGAATGCCGTCCGAGCTCGTCTTTTTTTAGGAAAAGATTTAGACTTTTTTGATACGTTATTGCTTTTTGTTAATTCTAGATAGTTTTATTTTTCTTTAAAAATATGATATATTGGTTAAAAATGTACAATACAGACAATTATCTAAAATTATAAAACATCTTTTTTTCCTTAAAAATTTAATAATACAGACGATTATTTCAAATTTTTCAAATAAAATTATATTAAAACACTTTTTTTTATTAAATATAAGATATATTGGTTAAAAAACGAATTACACAGACAATTATCTAAAATATTGCAAATAATTTTATAAAACGTCCATTTTTCATTAAAAGTATACACTATATTGGTCAAAAACGAATTATAGACAATTATCTAGAATTTTTCAAATAAAATTATAAAACATCCTTTTTCATTAAAAATGAAATAAATTAAAAATACACTTCTTTCTTCATAATTTTACGATAAAATGTATAAACAATGAATTTCATTGAAATCACAATCATATAAATATATTAATTAATAATCACTTATTAATAAAACTCACCTTTTTTGCATAAAATATTAGCCACAGAAAACATGAGTCTATCTGCCATCTTGAATCTTAAAATATAATCCAATTAATGGTAATTTATTTTTTTCTCAACTTTTTGAGATTACAAAAATATTTATACAAGCATTATCAATATAAATCTATAATAAAACAATCTTTCAAGAAACATTTGTAAAACATTACATTAAAGTTGTAATTCACAAGATCGACATTTAAATGTTAATTGTCAACATTCTTGAAAGTCGTTTATAAAATTTATTGCAATGATTAAAAGCTCTAGTCTTCTTAAGAATTTTTCAAGGGCCCAGAATCGAAAGGCATCGAGTTTTTCTCGTGTTAATAAGAGAACTTAAAGTTTAACATTATGGTATTATTATAATATCCAACCCTCAATTTAATATAATATTATTATACAATTGATACGATATAATATATATTTGAATATAAATATATTATACTTTATATATTGACTTTTAAGTTTTATGTACGCCTTCAAACACTAAATAAGGACTTTATGTGCAATATGGTTCATAATGATTAATAAACTGAATAAATTATTAATTTCTAAACACTGTTTATTAAATAAAGATTCAAGTTTTTCCAGTTTGTAAAAATTACCATTACAATCCATTGGCTGTTTTCAATTAAATTTAATTTAAATGTCATTATAATCTCGTATTATGTAAAAATATCATATATAATTAATAAATTTTCTAAATATTCACTATTTAAATAGTATTAACAAGCATTGTTAATTGTACATTTAAAGTCTAACACATTTTGATGTCAAGTCAAAATGTAATTATTATTAATCATGTTAAAATGTCTTTACAGGTGTTCCACGTGTATAAATTTTTTAAAAAATTATTACAACCAAGTTATTTTTACAACTGTTTTTGTTGTGTAAATTACATTAAATGTAAAATTATAATTATTTATATCGCTGGAATTTTGTATTGACATGATGTAAATTAAAAAGTGATGAATGTTGCTCTACTGTTTGAAACTCTACACCATGGTTCTAATTAGTTTTCTAAATGTTTTAACATTCAAAGCAATTAAACTAGAAAAATATTAAAATTTTAAAATTTAAATAAATACATTTTTTCCAACATATGACATAAAGTTTCATTACTTATTTCTTTTTTCTTAGTCATATCCATAAACGCATAATCTGGCACAAGACTCTTGTTTTTGACACACATGACTACATTTTTCTCACAATAGTGGAGTATTAACCTTTCCCATGTAGAATCGACACTTAGAGTCTTTCCGTTTCCAATAATAATCAACCCGTATTTAGCTCTAGTTATAGATACGTTTAAACGCCTCGTGTCTTTCAAAAAACCAATTTTATGGTCGTCGTTTGAACGAACACAGGATAAAATTATGTAGTCCTTTTCTCTACCTAAAAAATACAACACCATTTGTAATAAAAATATCATGTTTATATTTTTCACGTCAAAACGACAAATGCATGTAACTCGATCATTTTTGATTTTCATGAAATTTGGTATACATAATTATTAATGTATTTAATTATATAATAAAAATTTTG
This sequence comes from Coelogynopora nodosa, assembly GCA_034780555.1. Lineage (NCBI taxonomy): Eukaryota > Metazoa > Platyhelminthes > Proseriata > Coelogynoporidae > Coelogynopora > Coelogynopora nodosa. Next base: position 3,822 of record JAUZND010016640.1, on the reverse strand, counting down.
GACGTATGTCTGTTTAATGATAAAACGATTTTAACTTATAACCCTTCCAGTCAATAATACATAGAAAAGTAAAGACTCAAGGGAAAAGGGGGTTTTAAAAAAAAATTTCTCTTCTTCTCTAGTAGGTTGTTTTTAAGCGTGACAATTATTTTTATCTCATTTTTTCAAGTAAATCACCATGGAGAAGAGGTGCCAAAAAAAGGAATTTTTTAAAGATAATTTAAAATAACAAATTTTTAGGCATTGATTGTTGCTGATACATCGTAGCATATAATGCGATTAAAAAAACACAATTTACACGACAATAAATAATTTTTGTAATACCCATTCTTCCTGGTGATTTTCTTGAAGAAATGGGATAAAAATAATTTTCACCAGTATTAATGAACACGCTTAAAAATAACCTATTACAGAAGAAGAGAAAAATTATTATTTTGAAGTAAATAAACCCTTATATACGAATAAACCAACTCATCATGCAGCTGATTATAATGGTGTGCTCAGTTTACGTCATCAGATCTAGTTTTCCATTTCTTGTTTGATAAATTTTAAAATTGACCCTTTCGATTTAAATAAATCTTAAATAAAAAATTCCAAGATCTAACCACGTTTTTTAATTTTTTTTAAATATTTTATATTTTCCATCACTGTAAATTCTAAATTAACTATTTTACTCTCCTAAATTTTTGACATGTTGTTTAAAAGTAAACAAATAATTTTAGTGAATTATTTAATTTATATTTCAAGTTACAGTTTTTATTATTAGAATCAAAAAAGGTCGAGTTACAAATTTGTTAAAAATGTGTCATTTTAACGTGGAATTAATTACCTACCTAGATAATCAAATTTTATTAAATAAATAAAATTTTCATAAAAGGTTAATTTTTTAACGAAAACTGTTTTTTATAAATAATTTTTTTTTAATTGTAATACCTTGAAAACTATCGATACTATCTACCTCAATGTTCTGAATCCTGTAGCTGCTAAACTTTTGCTTTATTCTTACAGTTTGAGCCTTGTAAGGAGTAACTACTCCTATATCAATATTATCGACGCCTGCCTTCTTCAAGCTCATAATAATCAAAACAACAAGTGACACTTCTCCAGTATTGGCATATGAAGGACTGCATTCTTTTTCAGGTTCTGTATGATTCAAAAAAAGAATAGGATCACTCTTTGACAACCAACAAAAACTGTTATTTATAGGCCTATCTTTACTGCTCACTCCATTCTTCAACAACCCTCCGTAAAAACATTCAGAAGGAAAATTACTAATGGATGGATGCATTCGAAATTGCATATCAAGTATTGAGGCATTTACTCCAGCACCAAGTATTCGTTCAAACAGAGACATTTTAAAATCAGTTTTCATCAACTTGGGACATGTTACAACGGGCCCCAATTGTTTATGATCTCCAACGAGTATGACTTTTTTGCAGTTTTTCAGAGGTATTATGCACTCTGGCTCTGTGCATTGAGTGGCTTCATCGATTAAAACGTATGAAAATGTAAAAGAAGACATTAAATCGTCACCGGCACTACACAAAGTACAGATGACTGCCTCAGCTTTATTAATAATAGTTGTAGCGCACGCTTGTTTTAAACGAAACATTAGCTCCCGTTCTTCGCGACTCAGAAGGTTCTTTTTAAACATTTTCATTAAATATTTTAAGGAACTATTTTGTTTATAAACGATATTATGTAAGGCAATATCTGGAAGGGAGCAATTGTCCTCTCTAGACGAAGCATATACTCGAACCACGTTTACTTTCGTTTTCTGAATAGCCCTGGCAATGTTGTCAGCTGCAGTATTAGAAGGAGTACAAATCAAAACCCGTGCCTTTTTGGTCTTTATAAGGTTGTATACTATACAAGCGGAAGTAACAGTCTTGCCAGTACCCGGAGGTCCTTGTATGACTGTAAACTTGTGAGTCATAACTTCGGAAAGAATTTTAACCTGAGTACTACTCAGAACAGGTAGATTTGGACTTTGATATAAGACCACTTTATTATCATCATCATAATTGTCTTCCAAGAGCTTCTCAGGTTTTAAAAGGTATGAAACTAGAGAATGATTTGTAGAGTTTATCACATTACTTATTGCAGTCGACATTCGACTGACAGTAGTCAAATTACACACAAATTCAATCGTGTATTCATCCTTTTCCAGTAAAAAGTTTTTTTTCATTTCAAAGTCAATATTTAATATCGACATTTCAACTTTTACAAGAGTGCCTTTTAAGATGATATTGCTATTAGCTGAAATTTAAACATTTAAAAATTAAAAGAATAATTATTCAAATAAAAACCCGCGAAATGACCATCTGAATATGACAAATATGCCCTTGTAGACAACGGAATATCACATACACTTTTCATATCAAATGTGACTCTAATTTTTTGTGGCTGTGAATCGTCCATGTTATCCAAAATATGAAAATCACAACTTCCAATAAAGGTGTGATTTGATACTTTTTTCAAAAAAATTGTCAGTTCTTCAACAAAAGAGACGAATTGTTGTTCATAATCATACTTGGTTTTGAACGTGTAATTGGATGAATCAGTCTTGGTAGAACACATAATTTCAATTATTTTACGTTTTTGGAAAATAATGTTACAAAATTACAGTTTTTTTCAAAAGATAATTGGAAATTAAAACTTTGATAAAGTCGACTTTATTGGATAAGGAATACATCTCTTGTGACACAAGTTGTGAGACACTAATCGTGATTATTCCATGGATTTTACGGTTATATTAATTTAAAAATTCGATGCAGATTGAATTTGTCTAATTGCCAACCTGGCAACTTTCCATAACTAAAGCTTACATCAAAAATTGCAACTGAAAGATGGAAAAAATTATTTCCAATTGCTAATTGGAAATTAGACATGTCACTGTTTATTAGGCTGCACAGTGGTACAAAGTGTCTATAAAGTCAAAAAATAAATTTACATGTATCGTGTTAAAAATTTTATATACTAAATTGGTCATTTAGTGCCCTAATGGGGAGGTTAAAGTTTGAAAAAATTAATTTATAATTAATTTCATGTATTTAAAATGGCGATTTTTAGTAGTAAAAATACAGTAAATAACTAATTTTCTTTGTATTCTTTTCTTTAAACAACTACCCTTCCAAATATATTCTCAAAATATACTATAATGTTCTACAAATATAAAATTTTCAGCCTTTAAATATTGTTAACATTAAAATCGATCTATACTTAGCATCCGCTACTGTCCCTAGCTTCTGATTGCAGCGTCTGATAAATTAAACTATGCTTAATCTACCTCTGTCAATAAAAATTGGCGAAAATTGGCGGTAAATGGTTTTATTTCAAATGCTGTTTTAATTAGACAGTCAGATTCCCCTAGTCCGTGCCAGTTCTATGTTGGCTGCTCACTGTCGAATGAACGTACTGATTAAACAATACTAGCGGCCACCATCCAGCACACAAACAAACTACCTGCCTATGAAAAATTACAGAGTAACCCAACACATGCCAAGAAAGAATGTAGTAATGCCTTTCGAGAAACCACCCACTCGACTCAGTCCTTAGAGCCAATCCTTTTCCCAAAGTTACGGATCCAAGTTGCCGAATTCTCTTACCTACATTCTCCTATCGACTGGAGGCTATTCACCTTGAAGACCGGATGCGGATATAGGAACGGCCTGACGTTAATACATCTCCTCAAAATTTTCAAAGGTCAACAGTGGTGAATTGGACAACACAAAAAGCTCGCTGATCTGCGGAGGCGTCGTCCTTATCGCAGGGCGAACCACTTCCAAGGACTAGCCATCCTTAACGAAGAAAAGAAAACTC
>JAUZND010016629.1:0-26973 GCA_034780555.1 Coelogynopora nodosa | reverse complement strand
TTGACCTTGTTTAAATCGGCCAATAGGAAGCCATAGCAACCAAAAATCAAATACTCGATTCTGATTGGCTGAAAAAAATTTGAAATTTTTGGCGCGAAAATTCAAAATAATTTTACATTTGTTGTGGGGGGGGGTGAGTCATAATCTATTTTTAGAAATGAGTCATCAAGGTCACGGGGAGTGGGAGGATGACTCATTAAAAAAATAAAAAATGCGTGGGCGGGGGGGGTGATCTAGAGCGCATCCTTCTATACTACTTTTATTGAATGATTAAATAAGGTAGTAAACTGTAGAGTGTACTATATGCTAAATTATAATCATATTGGTTCAAATATTTTGTTACGTTGGTTTTCTTTATCTCCATTCTATTCGTCATATTCATTTATTCATGCCATATTGATTTTTTTACAATCAGAGAATTATTAATGAAGATATAGGAAAAATAATGTATTTTGGCCTACTTTTGAGGCTTTTAACCACGTTTGAAATATAATTTGACTTTATTAACTACTCTAGTAGACTTGGCAAGAATAGACGTGTATTGGCAAGTGTCATCAAGAGTGTCCGAATACGGTCAATCATGGCAACAGTGGCAGCATCAAAACTTTTTCTCCGATAACCTCCTAAAGAGAAAATTCGAATTTAGAGTAATTAATTTACTTAGAAATGACTTGTTCTTGGTTAATTTTTAAAAATCTTTTTGAAAAAAAAATTTGGGGTGGGGGGCAAGCGGGGGTAGATGATGAGTGATGGTCCACAAGTCACCCTTCCCATACTACTTACTAACTTGTTTAAATTAATCAATAGGAAGTGATAAAAACCGAACAAAATGACTCGATTCTGATTAAATTAAATTTTATAAAGTGAAGATGCGGTGGTAGCTTTCGGCACAATGGTTAATGTCCTTGAAGCACATCTTCATTAATTGTATCTACTGAGCAATTGCACTGTCCTAAATTATATTAATTTTGTTTACTAAATTAAAATGTTTACTAATATACTGTGAACATGTTTATATAAATCATTATAAAAATTGTAAATATATTTTAAAAAAATTATATATTTAACAATTTATAAATAATTTGCACAATTTATTTATAAATTACACAATTATAAATCAATTACACAATTTTTAAATGAATCACACAATTTATAAATAAATTAAACAATTTTCAAATATATCTTAAATATTATTTATAAAGGAAACAAAATATAAATAAATAAATCAATTTTTAATATAAATTTATGACATTATAAATAAATTAAACAACGTTTTGAAATATACCATTATTATAAATAATTTTTTTTTTTTTTTTTTTTTTTTATAAATATATAAAAAATTATTTATATATTTAACATTTTATAAATAATAACACAATTTATTTGTAAATTACACAATTATAAATCAATTACACGATTTTTAAATGAATCACACAATTTATAAATAAATTAAACAATTTTCAAATACATATCTTAAACATTATTGTGATTGCACTTGCTGCACACTTAGTAAACCTGCACAGTTTCAGATATTACCTAATACAAGCCAGCAAGAGGATTTATGAATTAGGTGTCTTTAGTTTTTTGAGTAGTTAATGAGTAGTGAAGTGAAGAAATAAAGATTGTTCCTGTTTTGTAGCCCTTGCAAATTGTTTTAAGTCTCGATCAACATTTTTCGATCAACACTTGTTTGTAGCAAAAAAAGTTTTGCATAAAATTTAAAAAATATTTTTCTTTTGAATTAATCCTATATAAAACTATTTTGAAATATTTAAAAAAAGTAATTTAACTAAAAATAAGTTTTTCTAATTTATAAAACTTTATATTACCTATATTTATAAAGTAGGATTATTATTATAAACATTATTATTATAAAGTAATAATAATATTTTATTGTTTATGTAATTTATTTACAGCTGTGACTGCTGCTAGTGCATAATATAAAAAAATACAATAATAATAATAATAATTCAATTATTTAGGAAAAATATGACACGTAACAAAATTCTCCAATTGATTTATCAAAGTACTTTTTAATACACGCCAGCCAAAAAAACTATAATTTCAGTTTCAAATGTTACGTTGATGTGCTGTTTGTGTACATTACAATTTATATTTACCAACAATATTCAGCCCGTACCCAGAAGGGGGTTGCCATCAGTGTGAAGATCTACCCCTTTCAAATTTTGAGGCGCCTAAATGCATATTACAACATGTCTTTTACATGGGTCAACTTTGTCTAATATTCTAAAGTTAAGCTTGTTTGCAGTCCTTTTAATGTATACATAACTATTGTATTTATCCAATCTCAAATTTATGGATATTCGACTGATATTCCATTAATCTTGAAATGTCTGTATTGTGCTATCTAACAAATACAAATACAAAAACATAAATTAATTTAGACTCTCCAGGCCCGCATGCAGTATTTTTTACAGGTGCATAAATTTTGCAAAATATGGGCCAATGTCCTTCACTTCATGGCCTTCGGCGTTTTTTTTGTTGTAAAATGCATTTAAGAATATCTAAAATCCTAAATACAATGAACTAAAACAGTTAGAAAAGATTTTATTTATTCGGCAATTTTCTGTTTAAACATAATTTTGAAGGCCGTCTCTTTTTTTCGAAGTAGTTGGCAATGTCTTCCTTGATAATAATGGATTCACTTTGAGAGGGGGTGAATAGTATTTATTAGCAAAATCAGAAAAGTATCTATTATATCAGCAAAAACATAGATAGTACATAATATACTTATTTGATCGAGAAAATGCTCGTTGCTTTCCTCATAAATTAAGACACAATATGGACCCAAACAATGATTTTTATTACTTGAATCTATATAGGTGGGTACACTATAAACAAATAGTTAGATTTGAAAATATTTAATGAATGTGGTTTGATGAATGAAACCAACTATGAATGTGATTATATAATTAATTACCTAATAAGTAAAAACAAACAAACAAATATATGTTCTTTTAAAATAGTATGTAACTCGCCAATCTTCGTGCATATATTGCTTCTGTAAGAAAATATGGAAATAACCCCTTGTCTACCTGGTCCTCAGTAACATAGTGAATGGCCATCATGGTCAGGGAGGATAACATCTATTACCTAATTTATTGGCATTGTAGTCACGTGACACTGACTAGATCTGTCTTCAGTTGTTGCCTCTAATTTATATTTAGTTTTATTAATATTTTTCGAATTGTATGTAATTTATAACGTACCTTATAATTACGCTATGCGGATGTTTGCGGATGAGAATCCACTTCAAATCATGTTTATACAACATATTAATATTAAACGTTTAATCAAGGGAAAAAGCGGACCTCGAAGTTTTTGGGGGGTGGGTGAGGGGTGCGTTCGCACTGGTCGAATCAATCCCCCCTGGGTACGAGCCTGCTTCACACGCCCCTGTCAAGCAAACCATTACATATATTTTAATTCACAGAATTCATTGAACATTCAAAGTACCGGATTAATGATTGTAACGGGTGTAACTTAAATTATCGGTTCATATAAGGTAGTCGTTGTAGCAAACATTCTTATCAATTTAAGAAACCGTTCAGCATCTGTTAAGATTCGTCATCACAGAACATGAGAACGAATTTTGTGGCGGACAGGATTCGCATATATACATAATTGAACAGCTTTAAGGTTTTTTAATGCTAGATGTGCGTGCTGACAGTTGCTATACGTTCTGTAGCAATTATACACATCACAACTGAGTGATAGGAGTTAATGATGACTAATTCTTGCTTATCTGAAAGTTGTTTGTTGTTATGTTAAAAAATGTACTTTATAATATCCTGACATAGGTACTCAATTTATCATAAAGGGCAACACATGTATAGCAACAATGAAAATACTATTGACGTTAATGCGTGTAGTAGACTAACTTAAAGTTAGTCGATTTTAAACAGATGCATGCGTACTGGTTAATAGATTAGGTACTTATAATCACTACCCATGTCCTCAAAAAAGTTATCCTTGGTTGGGAACGCAGTACCTCTGACTGCAAAGAAAGCTGAAAATCGTATTTACAACATTTTATATAAAATAACACAGGCCACAGTATAATAAAATATGCACCCCTCTAGCAGTTGAATCGATTGAGAGGGTTATAGCGCTGCTCTGATTGGCTATATTGAGTTTCCTGGCTCGCGTAGCTAGCTTTATGTGTTATTACCTCTGCCTAGCTCTGATGCAAAAACCGCAGCCTTGCTGTGTTGGGAATAGTGAAACAAGTGATTCGAAGTGAGATTTTGTGGATTATCTCGGGCTCGCTCGTAACTTCAATTCACCTTTCGAAACGATTCAGAGGAGTGGAATCTATAATTAATTATAATTCGATTTAGTTTAGATCGTACTATCATCTGATTAGTGAAAATATAACGCGTTGAAAGTTTAATATTTTTGTAACGGATTATGTAACGCATCGTTTGGATAAAACCATATATTTTATTCATAGTTATCCAATGACAAAATTAAGTACGCCATTTGCAGTGTTTCTGAATTGGTATTGAATGGCCCACATGCTGCTTTTTATTTGGAATGTCCCGACACAAACCTATTCAAGTCTTCTTTTACGCCATCGTAATCATTCAATTTTATCCATCTATAGGTAAGTATTTATACTACTAGTATTCTTTGATTATTTTATTATATGCAGCCTTCTGAAAGTTATCAGAAATATAGTTTAATGTGGAATGAATCCATTATTTTTTTATAAAATAACTGCGCTCTCATGATTTTGTAAAAAAAAAGCGGAGAGGGAAAGGAAGGCCTTTATTTAACGTTTATTTAATCAGTGTGTAGGGGTCATTTCAGATTGAGGGCGCAGTAACTACATTTAATAAGTGGGACTTTTTTGATAATTATTTTTTATCAATAAGCTCTCATGTAAACAGCCTTCGCGACGAGCACAAACAACAATAAAGAGATCCAGATTTCTGCCTAATGGTGGGAACCTTTTGAGAAAAATATGTCTTACTTGAAGCTCAGATCAGTTAATAAAATGTACTTCTATTTTCTAGGAACTTTTTCGGTACCTATTCATTGAGTAGCCTCTTATTCACCGGAATATATTTTATAAATTCTCATAGAGTTTCATAGAGTAAATTCCCAACTTTATTGTACTTAAGTTTATATTTTATAGGGTATATTTTTGTAGATGTAACGATGTATATATATCTACCTACCTATCTATAGAAACCTACCATTAAACTAAAAATAAAATGTTATATATAATACGTTGTCTAAGTCAATTTTTTGGGGAAAATCAGTGTTTTTCTTTTCAAAAAGTTTTATCACGATTATCAATTATATTTGAACTTGCCCTAGAAACGTATCTTGCCAGTTTGTGAGATTGATTGGGAAATTACTTTCTATTAATTTGTGTTGCTATTGATATAGAATAATAAATTATTTTGACTTTTAGGTTTAAACAATTTTCAGAAAAATTCTCGATAGACATGTTTCACATTTATTTGAAATTATTACGATAACAACTCAAATATTACATATTATGTCACGTCCACGAAAATCAATTTTAATTTCCCTGATATCGTTGATATTCTACAAAAACGGATAATTGCCTTCAGTGCCCCACAATAAACAAATGTAGTGCGTCCTTTTAAAAGCTAAACTTCACTAGATAATATTATGGATCGATAATATAATCATTATTATAAACTTTTGCAAAAATGTATTGTGCACCTTCAGTTAATGAGTTATAACTCCCCTATTTAAAACAATTGAATTTTTACTCTAGTACGAAGGGGACAAGTTCTTCACATTTATACTGTTAGGGTTAGGGTTAGGGTTTTAAGATTTTAAAATTAATCTTTAAGATTAAGATATTAATTTTTTAAGATTTTAAAAGATATTAAAACTATATCTTTTCAAAACAAACAAAGAACATGTCAAGCAAATTCTAGGGGCATCACTCCAAAAAAATATTATTTTACTGTCATCATGTGTTAATTTACTACATCTAACAAGATTTATGCGCTTTGGGAATTCATCGTACAGACCCCTAAAAATGTGTCCCCTGAAATCGAAATAATTTCCACCCTCTCCTTGACGAATAAATGAATTAAATTAGGTGACGTAAGGCTATATAGGTTACTACAAATTGAAAATATAATTCGTTTCAATTTGACAAATAAGTGGAATTGAATTAACATTTTATATTATATAAGACAGTGGACATATAGTATAGACGTATTAATAAAACCTTTGAAATCTAATTTATTCGTCGCTTTTACAAAAAGCCCATTCGTGATAACAAAAAAAATCACTTTATATATAAAAAAATTAATCCTTAAAAGTACACCGACCAAATGTTACCTTTGTTAATCCTTAATGCTAATTTACTACTATAAGGTAAAGACACAGTGCATCTTTATCTGTTTGGGGAGTGCGAACTCTAATGCTGGCAACATCATTGTATACGTACAATATACACTTTCTTCAGCTGAACCTTGGAATGAAATGGTTAACTGCTTTATGTATCCAGATAGATAAAGACTATACTGTGGAAAGATGCGATGAAGATGGATGATTGTAGTTGTAAGGACAGTTTATAGGTGCATATGTAATGGATTTTACATCCCAATTCATTTCCCCCTTTCTTTTAATCTTGTTAAGACAAGTAAGAATCGAAATGTATGAATGCGGCAAATCTTCAAAAGCTTCGTGTTTTTCAACTCACCTACTATACTAGTCTGACATAATAGTTTGATTTTTGACTTATTTATTTTCTCTACTTGTTTGCTCTTGTTATATTCCTCAATTCACTGTTCCAGATGTCGACTTCTTTTGGTGAAAATTAGAAAAAATGCCTCCCAGTGATTCTATTGTGCATACTGCATTATATATTTCATGAATTTTCTAAGATTTTAAAACAGCTAAATTGAGGGCATGTGTTACACAACAAACATAATAACCTTGGATTGTTATAGTTTGGATAGTTTGCCAGGAACGGAAAAGTGGCCTGCATAATACACAGGGTTCTTTTCTTATAAAGGGTAGGTGGTAAAAAGGTAGGTAGGTAGGTAGGTAGGGTGACGGGGACGGGGGACATCTTTGTCGTAAAACATATGGGAGTACTTGATGACATAATGCATAGCCTACATGTATACTTATGAGATAAAAAAATCGTTTTTAGACATTCTTAGATATATAAAACTGAAACCTTTATTGATCACATATATCCTTATATAAGTTTTTTCTAAATAATTTCATAGCGTTACTAATAGATATTTTGATGTTCTAAATGATAAAAATAGCTAAAAAATGTTATTTTCTGCCCTATCTAATTCATTATATTATGGTTTTAATTAGGTTTTTGTCGCTAATTAGACTGATTAGAAAACTAATGATATATTTAGAATCGGCTTGAAAACTACTCAGACATAATCTATTAAAGGGGTATAAAATATGTAACTGCATAGGTTAAATGTTTGTGGGTCAATTTATTTTACTCCCCTCTCCTCCCCCTTCTCCAGCTAAATTAAAATAGCCTTCCAAAAGTGTCTAGCACTGCTAGCATTTACATTCAAACAAGTTTACATTTAAATATGTAGTTTAGATTGTCGTATACTCTCATTTAACAAGTATTGATCGTTTTTAATACAACTAACTTTAAAGCGATTTTTCATATTTGTAGTTTCATTGGCTATTCCGTCAGCTGATGTAATGGTTAATATTATTATGGATTAATTTTAACTGTCAATTTGTAGGCTTTCAAAAATATTAGTTGAAATCAAAGACATCGAAATATAAAAACATTTAAAGTCTGGTTGAAATATTGTATTTTCGACTTTTTGCCAGTTAACAATTAAACTTTTTGACCAATCAGATAAAAGTATTCGATCTTGATAGGCTATTGTTACCTTTATCGATTATTGATTATAATGAGTCTTTAATGAAGTCTATGGCAAACACAGAAACAGAGTTTATCGATTGTTTTTATCGGTTGACAATATTTGATTGTGAATGTTTTTCGGACATATATTAGTTCATTTTAAGTTAGTTCACATAATCACTTCAATTTTAGAATTATGAAAGATGATAACTAATTATATTCGTAAATCTTCTTTGATATTGAAAATAGTTTGATACAAAAAATAATTATGTTATATTTTGGTTAAGTATATTCTACGCCGAACCAAAACGACCGCCCGAGCCAAACTTAAGCTCCTCATATGGGGTCTCCACCTCCACACCTTCAATACTGTACAATTTGTGAATTCTGTACGAAATTCTGATAAAAAATGTGACAATTTTGGCTCGTGCGGAAATGAAATTAGTAATATTAGTCATTTTCGGACACTTTTTTGGTCACTGTAGGTCGCTAGATAAATCATACATTATTGAAACTGGTCACAAAGGTTGAGACCCATATGGGGAGCATAAGTTTTATTCGAGCGGAAATTCTAATGAAAACTGTAAAAGTTTTGGCTCGGGTGGAGATTTTTATAATTGTTGTTTATAATGTTTTTTATTTAATTTATTAAATATATAATACTTTCATATGTCAATAAAAAGCAGATTTTATCATTTTTATACATTGACTATTAATTAGCTTTTTTTTTTCTCTTCCCTTAGTTCTCTTGTTACCTTTCATTTATAATTAATTATAATAATAATTATGAGTTTGCGGAAACAATGCGGTGGAGTTTATCCTATGTCGTTTTTGTCGATGATCTATACTTCTTTATTAATTGTCTCTGAGCTGAACATTAATAGGATCACTTTAATCATATTTAGAACTGTGCAATACATAACTCTTTGTATTGAATATACAATTTAGTATAGGTGTCTAAATTGGTAAACCAAAATGGGTCCAATAAACCTTTCAATTACAAGACTTTTCTTTAAATATTAATTGTTAAAATCTTTCAAACTACTATCCTTCACTTTTTAAGACAGTTTGACAGTTTCAAGAAGTATATCATTTGATTTAACTTAATTAATAAACATATTAAATACACGTTGTTTATATGATAGTGATAAATATATATACTCACCTACATTTTAAAAATCAATGCATCGAAATATTTTAGAGGAAGCAGTAACATGAACATTCAATCATATAATAGACTATCGTATTCTGGGACGATTGTACGGTTTTTACTTTTTATGTAAATAGAAATTATTTGATAGGAATAAGGCACATTAAGATACATTGCAAGTTGTCTATATACCTTGCATCTTAATTAACTATTAAAATAGTAAATCAGCCATTTTAAAAATATAATTGTATACTGTCTATAACGATCCATCGATTTACTTTTATTGTCATATTTGAACATTTATTTAACAGTTTGGTAAGGGAGTGGATCCTAAACGATGATTCATTCTAGGACTTAGTTCACCCTAATAAGGAACTTGGAAGCTACAAAAATCGGTTAAATTGAGTATTCATTCTTTAATTGATCAAAATAGTCGACTCATCTCTTAACTAATACTCTACTACTACCGTACACACAACCCTAACAACGAAAAAACTCCTTTTCTCTTTCCTACTTCAAGCTTTCGATCCATTCTTTCATCCGATCCATAATGAATGCCAACTCTGCTCTGCCAAAGAAAGGTTTTATAGTTCTGTGACGAAGAATGGCTTTTATCCCCTCTTCCACAGCTCTTTTATTACTTTCCCCTACCCTGTTTCGTCTTTGGCTTCACCCCGCTCTTCCCTGTTCGTTTCACTTATTGATCGTAGTATTGCTGTTCATCGTCACCTTTATTGCTGGAAATATTGTAAATATGTATCCAAAAAGAAAGGAGGAATGTGAGAGTCAGATATTAACTCGTAACAGGAATGATAGATGAATCGTTCCAACTTGTCAATTGAATACAAAAATGTAGGATTTATAAAATTATACATTTACTCACCGGGTCAGTTAACCAATTCAAAAAAGTGATCACAAATATTTATTACAACTAAAACTCGGATTAGATTGGATTCTAACTATTTGTATATTATTTTAAATAATTTTCTTAATGCTTAAATTGGACTTGTTAATATCTTACTATCTGCAAGTTGACTGTTATGACGACAATAAATAAATAATACCTACATTTTATAATCAATAAAGCTGTCTACTTAGAGTTCTAAACAAGATATTCACATAACTATGTATGTAAAAATCGATAAAAACAGTCTTTTAGGTAGTTAAGTAGGAAAAAATTATTGAATAAATAATGCTCCAAACCAAAAATGCTTGTCACTGACAAAACGCTTTACTTTAGTTATTTATAGCAAAGGCTACATTACAATGAGTTATTATACAATCCTTACAGGACATTCTTATGCAATTGCCGGTTTGGTGTGAAATTGGTTTCTTTCGGCAGGCTTTCCCTCAAGAATATATATTTTTTAAATAGTTACCCTAGATGACAGCAAAAATTATATCCCTCTAGGAAATATGTTCCCTAAGTAATCGTATAAGTATTTGTGACATTTAAAATTATTACTGTGAGTTTTAATACCAATCAATGAGTCCAAATATATGTATTTCGCACCATATAATCAGTTGGTTAAATGGAATATGATAGCAAAATATGTTCTACTATGAAATACAGTGAGTGTTACAGCATGGTTTTGAATAAATACAAATGCCGTACAGCTGTTAAGCAATTAATCAGTCAATGTGCTGGTTTCTTATAAGACACGGCTAAACAATTTTCAGATGTGTTATTTATTACGTAATAATTCAAATCAACTCAAATAATATATCATTCTACTTAATCTATTTATAGCCTTAATTCATAAAATAAATTTATTTAATACTACATCACATATTTATTACGTATTTAATTTTTTTACCTCTGTTTTCTGATACATGTGTTTCGGAGGGACCACCAAACCCAAACCATAATGATCCTAGTGGAATGAATTTCTTAACATACCAGTTTTGGAGATCTGAATAGACTTGTGTATTGGATGCGTTTTCCAGTTTTCCATGAAAAAATTGTTTTAGAACTAGTTTTAATACAATTCGTCGAAGCTAAAAATTAATTAAATTTGTATTTGTAATCTTAAAAAATAATTGAATATCGTGTTTCATTTTAACCAACTGAATTAAATAAACGTAAATATATATTTTCTGTAGTGGGACACTATAATATTTTTAAAAAATATTTAAAATAGAAATTTGATCTACTAATTTCAAATAATAATTTTAGTGGAGTTGTACGTTTGATTCAATATGTACAGTCAATCTAACCGCTAATTGTTTCACCAATTTAAGAAACAAATTATTTGCGAATTTTCAAGAAAGATATATTAATACACAATAATTAAGTAATTTTAAATATAAATTTTTAATTTAAAGATTTCAAAATGATCCACTTATTTTGTTCGAATAATTATAATTTGCTTTTATTTTCACTTACTTTAACATTAATTTGAATGCATTAAAAATTATTATATATTATTGTTAATAATCTAATCTGATTTCAGTATTAAGAAGTGCATTTTTTTAACTATTTAATATATTACTATATCTTTTATAGAGGTGTTAATCAAAAAAAGTGTTAAAATAACTATTATTATAAAAATGGTTAACAGAAATCTCTGTCTTAGTCTTTAATTAGACATTAGATTGTAATTGGACGATGGTAAATACATTTAATTATTAAAAACAATATGTTATTATAACACTTTTACCGGTATTTACATAGGAATTTTAATTTGATGTGTAATCATTTCAAATAGGTTTTGTTTATGTGTTAATTAGGAGTCCCTGATTACTATTATTGCATATGTTTTAATTACATCAATATTTCGAAAATCAGAATGCTTCAAATTGGCTATAAATGGACGCGTATATTGTTTATAGATTATAATCGTATCAATAATTTTTTTAAATTATTTAAATTACCAGTATAAACAAGTGTACTGTAAGTATGACATGCTCATGGTGCTCAAAAAGTACGCACATGGGTATTTGTTTTTAATGAACATATTAAATATTACATACTTTCCATCAAAAATATATATAAGAGCGACATGTTTTGTTATAAAACTCTCCATCATTGTTTAGCAGAAAATGCTAAACATACTCTACAAGGAAATGTACTTGTATATCGTTGTTCCATATTATAGATGTCTTAATCTTTCTTAATCTTAATCTGTCTTAATCTTTGTCTTAGGTCTTACAATTTTTAATAGTTAATTGAGACGACTTTAAATTTAAATTGTACTTATTTTGCATAAAATATTCACTTCCTTGTTTTATTTCAAAGTTAGTATATCCTACCCAATAAAATGTCAACCTTCAACACTGTTTTCTTTTTTGGTTTGACTTTATGATTGTAATAATTATAAAGTTTTTTTTTGTTACCCACTTTATATATAGGTGTTAGCTTAATTGTTATATATATGTGCACATAAATATATATAGAGTAGGTTTGTGTGTTCCTTGTGTAAATATATCCTCTAGAACTTTTTCATTTAAGTATTCACCTGCTTTCTCATTTTAAAATATTTGACACGCATCCAGTATTGAGAGCGGAAAACCCTCCGCCTGAGTGTATACATGTTATATATATATATAGTACGCAAGATTTTTTTAACAGCTGACAGAAATTGCTTCTCATGTAAACAAGAACACTTCATGTGAGAAAATCTGTTGTGATTTAGTATAAATTTAGCTTTAAATTGCTCAAAACTATGAGTGACCGTTCGACTCAACCCAATATTATGACTCACTCCCATTCGTGTCTATATTGTATTACGCGTATGAATTGGGTTCCTGTACCCCTCCCTCTCCCTCTTCATATCTCTTTCTGAATAATATACATTCACCTAATTTTGCTCTCTCAATTGACAAAGGAACGTAGGCCTAGTAGCATTGTGGGACAAGTTTGTGTAAGTAGAATTAGAGCCTGTTTTTTTGTGACACAACATTGCATTGCAGATATTATAAGCCTGTCTAATCATCAAAATTGATTACCTTTGTGTACAACTGTTGTGATAAGTTCTTTATGTCATATATAAATGTTTTATGCAATATTTACGGAGTTTCATAAAAAAAGATACACCAATGTTCGTTCATAGAAAGTGTAATTGTTATAGTTTCATACCAAGTGTACGCACCTTCATACCGAGTTTTAATTCTTTCATACCAATAGTACACAGTATCAAATAAGGTTTACAATTTAATATAACGTTTACATAATTTGGTACAACGTTATAATAGTTCCATATATATAAAGTGTGCTCATAGTCTTCGTACACTGTGTTTTCATTGTTTAATCATCTTAAAGGGAGACAACATTTTTTACAACATGTAAGAAAAGATTAGACAAAATGCAAGATTATGTAAAATAACTCAATTTTTAAATGTATTTTGAATACACGGAAATTTATTTCTAATCTAATTTTGTGAGGCAGTTTGTTCCAGGACTTAGGACAGGTGCAACAAACGAGAAGGCACCATGCACAGACCGAACCTGCGAAATGGGTTGTTGAAGTGTTGGTGATTCTTGGGAATGAAGAGAGGACAAAGCTGATAGCCGGAGTAGATTAATTAGGTATTCAGCGGTATTGTCATTAATACATTTCTGAATTATACAACAACCTTTAAAGATTATGCGGTTTACAATGTACAATGCTTTCATACAGCGTACAATGGTTTCACACAATGTGTACAATGGTTTCATACAATGGGTACAATGGTTTCACACAATGTGTACAATGATTTCATACAATGGGTACAATGGTTTCATACAGTGTACAATGGTTTCATACAATGTGTACAGTGGTTTCATAGAATGTGTACATTAGTTTCACACAACGTGTACAACGGTTTTTTACTATATGTACAATGGTTTCACACAACGTGTACAATAGTTTCATACAATATATACAATGGTTTCATACAATCTGTGCAATAGTTTCATACAATATATACAATGGTTTCATACAATATATACAATGGTTTCATACAATATATACAATGGTTTGATACAATGTGTACTGTGGTTTCACGCAATGGTTTCATACGATCTGTACAATGGTTTCATACAATGTGTGCAGTGGTTTCATACAATGTGTGCAGTGGTTTCATACAATGTGTATAATGGTTTCATATAATCTTAACAATGGTTTTATATTATATTAACAATTTGTTTCATACAATCTGTACAATGGTTTCATACAATGTGTGCAGTGGTTTCATACAATGTGTAAAATGGTTTAATACAATGTGTACAATGGTTTCATATAATCTTAACAATGGTTTTATATTATCTTAACAATTTGTTTCATACAATCTGTACAATGGTTTCATGCAATGTGTACAATGGTTTCGTATAATGTGTACAATGGTTTCATACAATCTGTACAATGGTTTCACACAATGTGTATAATGGTTTCACACAATGTGTACAATGGTTTCACACAATGTGTACAATGGTTTCACACAATGTGTATAATGGTTTCACACAATGGGTACAATGGTTTCACACAATGGGTGCAATGGTTTCATACAAAGTTTCGTCTAAGTTTCCATTGTTTTATACAAACATTTAACATACATGTGTTTTATGTTATGTGTACGTAGTTTTTTTCTCCAAGAATATTAGGTTTTATCAAAGTTTCGAGAGCTTATAGCAAAATGTTCACAGTTCATTGCATATTTTATATGTGCTACATTTTTTAATATCTAGAGTAAGCGTACCTATAAAGTTCTAATTAAATTGTATGCATTTTTAGGTGCACTATTGTCTTGAATAGTGCTATAATTGAAATGTTATAAACAATTAATTTAACTCGTCGATGTTGAATAACATTTAACCGTTTTTCTATTAAGAGACAAAGAGTTATTATTTTTCTACCATCCATTCTCTCTGGAATTTTTACAATACCCAGTTCCAGAGTAGGAGAATATACTTAATAATGGATTAACTGAGATGGTTTTATTCATTAACTCAGTCAATTTAATTAACATCTTGCAGCCTGCTCCATGGAAGTGGTTCATCTATTGTCTCTTTATTTACTATCACTGACTACCATTTATTTGTTGTTTTTAATGAATTGACATATAATATATTAGAAAAAAATTGAGAAAATGTAGTTACTATTTAGAAATGGTATCTCCAAAGACAGGATGTATAATATATTAGAATAAAAATTGTATATGAT
The DNA here is from genome assembly GCA_034780555.1 of Coelogynopora nodosa. Taxonomy (NCBI): domain Eukaryota; kingdom Metazoa; phylum Platyhelminthes; order Proseriata; family Coelogynoporidae; genus Coelogynopora; species Coelogynopora nodosa. The sequence goes on along the minus strand of JAUZND010016629.1, from coordinate 11,810 downwards.
TATGTTTTGTAATAGTTGATTGACATGAAACTTTTTGTAGTGATCGTATTCCAGTCATTTGTATCGAATTCATTTTGTGTCCTGTATTGAGGATTATATCTGTTTAGTGTGTACGATAAGTTTAATGGTTTTGCTCCGAACCGTATATATAGACAACAATAATGGTGAAAATATATACAAATTAATCAGTTCAAATTGTGAAATATGGATTGTTTTATAATTTTAATTAATTTGTGAATAACATTTAATCTTTGCTTTATATCAAGTTTGTATCAAGGTTTTGAATCTCTCTGAATAATCATCTTTAATGTCGTATACCCCTTCAATAATAAATTATATCTAATTTATGTAGCGGAATGTTTATTGGAATCAGTGTTATGCAATATATATATATATATATATACATATATATTCAATACAAGCAAGTAAACAATATTTTACTTCAGATAATCGATTTTTATTATTCAACAAGAATTATACGATCTCATTACTAGTTGAATTGGTTGACTATGAAAATATGGTGATATAAAATGCATATATTTTGTGAAATAAGAAAACTTATTGTATTTCATCTACTTTAATTATTTAAGTATGTGACCGTCTATTGACCCCACATTTCCTTAACTGGAAGATCTAACCATTGTTGAATTAGTGAGGCTATGTAGGTGTTCTATGGAACTTTTACAATCGTTATACGAAAGATTGACAGATTGTTTCAAGACAACAGAACCAGCCCACTCTTCTATGTCTTTAATCCTATATTGAAACGCATTTGGAACAAAGCTCTATCCTGTGTATTCGTTCACAGACTTCCTTAGGTGGCGCTTTTTCTTACTCTTTCTCTCCCATTTTCAAATACTACGCGTTAGTCACGCATACTTGTTTATTAGCTTTGCTTATTCATTCATTGGAGGTATTAAATAAATATAACCTGATTATACATTATTGAGCACTGAAACAATAATGATCATATACCGTAAAAAGGTAAATATTAATTACCATTTTTCATTACTTATATTTCAACTAGCCAACTGTTAAAATCTAAACTATTATGAAAGTGCACTCATTTGATTGATGAAAATATATATTTTTAATAAAATGCGTACAAAACATTTGAATATGCCGAAAATCGTTTACATTACAATTAAAATCTTATTTGTCTAGCATTTTTAGTTGAAAATATAATTTTAAACTGAATAGTATAAAATGATAGTTTTTAAACTGGATTGTATAAAATTATAGTTTTAAAATGGAATGAAATTTTCATGAGATGACATGACATTAATTAATAATTATTAATTAAAATGAATAGTAATAGTAATGTTTTAATTACACAATGACTTAAATGTATTAAAAAGGACATATTTGGCTTTTCGTGCGTCTCTATGAAATATATATTTATTAATAATATTATAATATTAATATTATAAATTGTATACATTTATATATATTAAATATGTATTTAAATTAGTAAGAACATATTGATTTGTTTGTATATGTAGATTATTAAAGCTAAAATACACCCATTTTCTTTCATTATATGTAGGGGAAAAAGTTGACTTCCGATTGCACCGAAAGTTTTGAACACAAACGGAATATATATTGTAACTATTTCCAGATTTAATTTAGAAGAATTGGTCACATGAAAGTTGTGGTTATTTAAAAACAAATTTCGGGGAGTATCAAATTACCCTAGTTTTCATTTTATAAAGGTTTTTGTGTAATTTTGGTAAATTGATATTGGTTGTTAAAATTTTATTACGTCATCAGTTTATCAAAAACTTATATTATAATAGATTACATTTAACGATAATTTCTTCCTAACCATTTAATATTTTTATTGAATTGATACATAATTTTGTTTAGTATGAAAACTGCCAGTAAAGTTACATTGAAACGATATAACGAGTGGTTTATGTTATAATACCTTTTTGAATAAAAAATTACCAATAGCACATATTTGCAATGAAGGTCGTTTTACAAAATGTTCAACACCATGTTTATAATATATCACAAAAAAACTATTTAATTATTAAAGTCTTTTTTGTTAACTTTATCATCAATAAATATTATCATCAACAAATTTTACCAACAACAAATATTATGTATTTAGCAAAATTTTTATAAAATTTATATTAATAATAATTAACTTGACCATTTAAAAAAAATGTAATTATTTTTATAATGAAAACTTCCATCTGTGTGTTCAAATTTCATATTAATTAGAAGGATAGTTGTGACACATCGGCTACAGCCGCTTAAAATATATGTAGATGTTAATTTTGTGTCCTATATTATGGATGGATACATTTTCAACCAAACTAAATAAAACTGTTACATATTATTTAAAATTCTACAAAACGTGAAGGAATTTCACACTGTATAAACCAAATGTATATAATCAGAAGACGATTGGGATATTTTATAATTTAGGAATAATTTATATTTTTATGTTAAAATTCTATTCTAGCAGATTTTATTTGGAACAAATAACAGAATGTGACGAATTCATTATAATGTACGGCATTTCTTACTGGTTATCTTTTTACAAATTTTTTTAAAAGCTATTTCGTTGGATTTTGCAATACATATCATTAAAATAAACTGTATAAGCCTACATGTTACATATTATCTTCTATCAGAATTTTAAACATTTAGAATAGGTTGATAGTGAGATAGACCGGTTTTTATTATAGAATTCGTGCAATATTTGTCGCGATAAAATCGGTCCAACCAATTCCCTAAAGCTCGTGATATTTGTGATATGTGAGGGGTCGTGCACTTCTGACCGCCAGGATATGTATATTCCTCCGGCTATAAATTAATGAAATATATCAAGAAAATTATCGAATCTTGGCAGCGACTCTTAAAGAATGCCAGTAGCTAATAGTATAGGGAGGAGAAGAGGAGATGGCGAGGGGTGCATTTTAATAATCAATATATTATATTTGGTGGCTTGAATTTGATAAAGTTGTGCACGCACAGAACACGGCCATAGCTTGTGAAATATAATTCCGAACTGACACGACGATTTTGTCTCACCCGGGAAATAAATAGATGTTGACGATCGTGAAATTAGAAATAGATTTTTTGAGGATTTAAGAAAACATTTGATCTTTCAATTTGCCTCTTTTCCTGGTAGACTTATCCGTTAATATAATTTGTGTTAGTTTATATATTGTTTGTATCACTGGTTTATTCTACATCTGTATATAAATTACGTTTCTGAACGTTAAAGTAATGTTCATTATATATTCAGTAATAAATTGGATATGTATACTGCAACGAAAAATCTGAGATGCTTTGGATGAATGAATTAGACAAAACGGTTTATGGCGTAATATAGAGGCAACAGATAGTTTGGGAGTATTTGTTCAGTTGTATAAATAATCTAAAAACAGATTTAAAAAAATATCAATACAGAAAAAGTTTTAGATATTCTGATGTACAAAGGTGAGAGTGAGAAAAAGAAAGAATTAATAAAGAAAAACAGTGGAAGAGTATAAGAACGCGATTGAAATAACGATAATGTTTTGAGTTTATATATAAAAAACAAGTTTTTGAGATGAATGATTTTAGACTCCAGGAAGTTATACTTAGGGGTTGTTGCAAGAGATTGGAGTGTCGCTGTTTTCTTGGAATCGGTTTGTTTAAAGCGTGACCGTTGAGTATTTTAGTGGGGTTCGTTTGTTTAAAGTATAGATAATTCGCAATATAGTTTGTCTGTATTTTCTATCCTGAGTTGGAGAGAATAATAATGACAATATTATATTCAATGGTTGAGCCAACGACATTGATGTACTGTAGGCTCGCTACGAATAGGTCCATGAATAGTTGAATTGTACACAATTTAGAGATAAAATAAACCAGGATCAAAATACTAATTCACATATATATGGAACATTGTTTTGTTTGGATTTTGATTTCTGTCTGAGAGCGTTTCGAATCGTTTATTGTGCCAAACCTATTTCTTACAATCACATTATAGTCTTGAATTTATGTTATCTCTGTTTCATACCTGATTTTGACAATGAACAAATTGTTTATAAATGTGTTTTTGTATATTATTAAAAATATAATATACGCGCGGAACACAGGGTCCAGAGGTGTGATATGCTTTTGTGAAATACATTATTAATGACATTCTTTAGTGGGATGAAAATTTGTTTGGGCCGTTTGTTATGCTATCTTAAAATATATTCCAGAATTAAAACAGACGGATTCACAATAATATAATATTTAATTTATATTTTTGAATTTTTTAAAATGATTAATATACAACAAAACTATTTCATTATCCATTTTTTAGCAGTCTTGTCCTTTTCTCCTCCAGCGACAAAGAGTAATGGATTTGTCTGGACCAATCACGAATCCAAACGTCACAACAGACAGTCACGTGCCGACACCGCCGATGATGATTGGCTCTTCCCTCTGCTACAGCGTCAGCGACGCGACATGCTGCCTACAACCGACCCCAGCAATTCCGAACCATTGGAACCGCCCCAACTACTCACCGATCTCCCACCGGTGCTCAACTTCTTCGATCGCACCGGCTACAACATCTCCTGCCACGTGACGGGCTCGCCTGCCCCCGAGGTCTCCTGGTTTTATCAGCCGCTAGACGCAGGTGTTGTCGGGGGGCGTGAGGCCGGTGGCAAGCCCAGCAGGGACCGGGGGGGCGTCGGTGGCGGTGGGGGTGGCGGCGGAGGGGGGGATGCCAGCGGTAGTTTCACTCGGGTGCGCAGTGCTCCGGATGTCTACAGGGTGGGCGGGAATTGGCTCCATTTCCTCCCCACAGAGAAGAGTACACTGCAGGGGACGTTCTACTGTCAGGCGAAAAACAGTTTGGGGATTGTGCGTTCTAGGAAGATGACGACGCACCAGGGTGAGTCTGCGATATGGGGTGGAGATATGAGCTAGGTTTGAGGATCCGTTTTTTGCAAGAATCACTATTTTGACTATGCAGTCCATGATTCATTAGTTGCAAAACTTTATATGATTTATTTTGACTGAAGATCTGAGGAAATATTACGATTTTTGCCACCGTTTAAAAACCTTCAAAATTAATATTATCTGAACCTTAGAAAATGAGTGACCCGTACAACCGGCTATGTCTAATTTTAAAAGTGTTCGTCGTGCCAACCAAGTAATTCAGATTATATAACATTTTAATTTCATTTTTCAAGCGTTAATCAAAAGAATGCGCTTTGACGGAATTTAATGGTCTATTTGATTCGGTCATGAATGTTGGAGAGTTATACTTAATTTTAAGAATGATGAGATTTTATTGTGAAATGTTGACAATATAAAAGCTGAAACACTATTACTTTAATGTATAGGTAGGTACTGCTATCTATCGCATTTCAGAAGTTAAAGCTGATATTGTGCTGTAATATATATCAAATATTTAACAGGTAATATGTGACTAAATCATATAGTAAAATTGTTCACTCCTTAAAAGGAATATAATTCACTGATGATGATATGCCATACGTACACTACATAAGCTGTACGTTTTACATGTAGGCTTATAGGTAGGCTATTATATTTATAGTGTAACACTTTCTACATAACATCTAGACATACTGTGAAGTTTGTGTCAGAAAAGCGATATTTCTGTCAAATCTGTGATATGAATGGTTAACCGGATTCGTTTATTGCGCTCTGTGTATATTTATGAATTGGAATTAGCCTTGTGACAAATGGTAGTAACAGTTCATATTATGAATAATACCTGATGTGTCAATCTATTGATCATTGTTTGGAGCCATCCATAAAGTACGTACATTGGGGGGGGGGTTACTAACAAGCCTATATGATCGTACACAGTTGGGAGGAGGGTGTACAAGAATGCGAACATACTCTAAAAAAGGAAATGTGTTTTTTGTTGTCAATTACTTCCAATCTTCTGCCTAAATGTTATCATATTCAGTATTTGCTTTAATATTGATTTATAGAAAAGAACGCAGAAAGTATTACCATAAGTTGCGTGATATGGCCATGTGGGCTACCTTTTAGAGCTTTATTGTACACATTGTTTATATGCATAAACATAGTATTGCTTACTACAGAAAAGAATTTAAAAGTGTGATACTGTACACTCTTAAAATGCAATGCGGAATTACCATGATAAAGCGTGCGCAGGTGAGTGAGTAGGGTGGGGACTTTTAGAATTAGGAGAGTACGTATTTTGTTGATGGTAGGCCTACCTTACCATACCTCTTTGAGTATAATATGGGGCGGGCCTATCTATATTTTAACTGATGAAGTAAAGTTATCTGTCTGTGAGACACGTTGTTGTATTTATATTATTGTGTTGTTTCTAAATTCGTTTTAAAGATGTTATAATTTAATGTAATTTTTTACATAAAACAATTATTGTTTACCAACATTTGGACATTTTAGATGAACGACTAAGTTCAGATTGAGGCAATCACGAAAAATATTTTGATGGCGAAAATCCGGTCCTAGAAATCTTAGAAAATTTACATTTTCAAAGTTGCACATTTAAAATGTATTGATCTTATAAACTGTATCGTATGATCCAGAAGATAAAAAACACTTCTCAATCACATTTCACGGTATTAACGAGCCATTATAGGTCACGATATACGACCTTATCGGTCGTTTAATTTTGTTTGTAATTTTTAATATCATTTATTAATAACATGCACGAAAACGGGCCAAAATATCTGTACAAATACTAAATTACTTGACCTTTCTTTGTTGATGTCAACAGTCGGAAGAAATCTGTCATCGCAACGTCATTCCAAATATATTCTTATTTCCTTCTCCAAGCTTTCGTAGGCCATATTTTAGTTTTTTGTCACATATTTTAAATTATAACAAAGACAGAATAATATTGTAAGATAACTGTATAATAATAACGTTGTATACTTTTTAAATTACAATGCAGTGCACCATACATAATATTATGTCTTTAATACCGGCAGAATGTTTAGATTAATATTTCGGGTTGTTGTTTTGCATCACACTGAATACTCCATGGAAATTGATTCGGATTATTAGATCACTTGTTTGTATCAGTCGAAGTAAATATATAAATTCGTTATATTAAACCTTCATTTAGTTATCAGTTCTTGGTTTAATCATTTCGTGTTCGCTCGGTGTACTTTATCAGTAAAAACAAATCAATATATTTGAACAATGGTTGCTCGTGAATTTAATAGTCACCCATTTGAATATTTTTCACAATGGTTTCAGATGATTTATAGACTACTTCTATATCAAATCTGAATTATAAAAAATACATTTTGCGATAGCGATTTTTTAACTATACTGGTCTTATAAAAATGCCCCCTTTTTGTAGGTTACCATGGTCATAGGTTAATGTTACTATATTATGAATGTTGTGATCTTTGCTCTCAAAGGTGTTTATAATATATTTGTACTTGTAACGTAGATCTATACTATAATGAAATTGTTATAATAATTTAGTAGTAGCTGTTGTGTATAAACATTACAAGTCTATAGGTACGTGTGCTACTGGTCAATATCGCCGAATTCTTGGATGTAGTTTCCCCAGAAGAATGTGGTCGTGTGTCCAGCTTTTTACAAATATCTCGACTTTACTATTTCCACTACTATATGCAGTATATCATTATATATATATATGGCTGTACAATTACTACACCAGCCATCGGTATATTCAGATACAATATCTGAAGGAAAAGGGAGAGTGAGTGAGAGAGAAAGATGCATAAGAGAGACCTTTGCGTGGTTATAATATGACATGTTTTGCATCCCTTGAAGTTGTTAGGTTGGTTGCCTTTGGGGCTGCTACCTCAGTTGCCTTAAACTCGCCTGTACTAGAAGATAGTTCATCTCGTGGAGTGTGTGGTGCAAAAGCCAGATAAGCTATTAAATGACGATAACGGGTCACTCATTCTTCAAGGGAGGTGTGACTTAGTTTCACTGTACACGAGGTGATAAATAAACAGGATATGATTCTATTCTGGGCCTCATACGTAGTTCACTTGAAAAGACTCCGAAGATCTTGGTCTCTTTTGGCAAGCTTACACGCACGGGTCATAACCGGATTCTGAAATGGTTAGTTCAAGTTGTTAGTTGCTTTTAGTTGTTGATTTGTTTGTTTACTTACAGATTAATGTTTATGTGATGATGTGCATGCGACATCAACTGTTGTGCTGATAAAGAAGTTTATAGTCTCGACTTTATAGTAGTGCTAAGGAAAGTAGGAAAGAGGGATGTTGATTTTAATACAGGTTTTACTTTGTATAAAACTTTTGTGAGACTTGTCTTGTAAAACACAACCTACATAAACAGTCAATGTAGTAGTATAAGAGGAGTAGATTCTGCAACAGTAGTGTAGTAACTTATCACTATGTATTCCGATAATCATTAAATAGATTACGTTGTACTTGTTTTCATAATTTGAAGTAACCATATATGATATATGAGAATGACATGATCAATTCATAATATATAAATATTGATGTTATGGTATATGTAAATCCAACAGAAGCAAATAGGGGTATCATTGTCATCAAATACAATTAGAACTTATTAAACAATATTTGTAAGGTCATGCAGGGTCATGGTGTGTCGTTACTACGTTACTAGGTATGTAACGATTTTAAATAATAAAATTATCATTCTGTGTACAAATTATGTACTATCATCGACAATCAATAATTATATTATATGGCTCTAAGGACGATTTGGAAAAAAATCCGTTTTGGACTTGAGTTTATTTTTATACTACGTTTGTATATAGACTTACAACGTCTACGATTATTATATTCTTCGTTGTGACATTTTGATTATGTGTGATTACTTTCTTACATAACCTATACTGTTTGCATTTTATAAGAAGTAACTTATAGGTTAATTATGAATAATATATAGAAAAGTGAACATCTACGTTAAAAGGGTTAAAATTTATAAATTATTGTTCTACTCAAATAATTCTCATTTCAAAGCAACATTTGTTTGTATTATTTGGTTAGACATAGGTACATAAGTTGTACTTATTGCTTTTTTAATGTATCTACAGAAATACTTATTATTTCTTTTGGCTTATAACGATAGATAGCTAATTTAGTCATTTTCTAAAACTGACCATACTATACTAATAGTATTAATATTTATTATAAGGTGTCATCAGAAATGTTGGATAAAGTAGGTAAATTGTTTAAATTAGAGTGTGTTTATTCTTTATTTATTCATTACAAATACACTTTGTCATTGAATTTACTTTGAGGTTTCTTTCAACCTTATTTGCTACATTCTTAAATGACTAAGTTCAGAACTCAACATTAAATATATATGAATATAATAATTTTTTTCCTAGGTATAACACGAACGCATATTTCTGTAAGTGATTTTTCTATTTTAATAGTATATTTAATCTTGTCTGCAATCTACATATCCTAGCTATGTATGTATGTATGTACTGTATACAAGGTATATATACGTATATATAAATATACAAAATATATACATGCACATAATATAGGACATAAAATCTATTAATAGATGCATATATTTTATGGTATGAATTTCCCATGTAGTATACGTAGCCTATGTAAAAGAAATCTTTCGATAACCCTGACTCAGTAACTGTTTCATGTTGGTGTAATAAAAAAATTCCCAAGCATCGCATGTGAACTGGAGCATTGTAAATGTTTTTTTCTTCAATCAAAAAACCTGATTTTAAAAGTATATTGTCAGTTACTTAAATTACTCCAAAGTAAATTAAACTAAATCAACTATGACAAACACAATTTATATGGCGTGTAAATACTATGTTTTTGGTGCAAACTTCTTTACACGGAAAACGTTGATTCAATAGGCACCTTTCCAAGAACGGTTGGACCGCAATCTACTCTAGCTAACCCATATCCACTCCGCTCCCTGTGCACAGTGCCTAAACCGGACAACCGCCTAGTGGTGAAGTACCACTCGTATCCGGCCAACTTTGGTTACAAGGCGGTTATCTCATGCCAGCCTGACCAGACCGTGTTCCGCAAGTTTGTCCGGGTCAAATACTGGGAGATCTATATGAAGAGGACGAAGATAGACACTATCAGTGAAACAAGTAAGTCTATCCTCTCGCTCATCAAGTCTACTGCTTGCGATTGGTAGACGACTGTCTTTTAAATCAATAGATTTAACTTGTTTTTAACTACTTTTGGGTTTTTAATATGTGTGATCTGATGGTAACACATTCTTCTTGTTTCACCTCTCTTTACGTCCCGGTTGTTATTTTTATATCAATAATAGTTTCATTTTTTTAAATACAGTGTTGCTAAGTTTGGCAGTTGTTCTGTAAATTTTAAGCTTTATAGAGGTTAAATAATATTTGTGATAGTATCGAAGAGCAGAACGTTATTTTATCACTTTAATCTCTTAATTCAAGTCGCCCGGTTTGGTTCAACTATAGGGTGTCATGGTGTATCTAATATGTACGCTGTCATTGGCCACTAGATTCCGCCCGATTATCAGACTTCAGTTGAAATCAAATGAAAGCTGAATGAAAGCTGAAGTCGTCAATATTACTTGACATTTGTCTCATTTCTGTCCAATTCTATTCTGAGCGAATTTCTTTACATTGTATCCATATCCATTATCATCTATTCTATGCATTTTATGTATAGGCAAACATACATTTGTATGGATGAGTTATTAAATTATTTTAAACTTTTTTATACTAAGGAAATTGTACCTAAGGTTTTCATATTTTACCTAAAATATTTAGCCTAAAGTTTGCATAAGTATTATGTTTTATTTACATTATTTTTATTTTTTTCAATTAAAAAATGAATTTAAATATGATAAACAATATCGAATATATAGCATTTTCATTAATCTCTCTCTATAATATTAATTATTCATTTACTATTTCTAAATTTCTAATCACCTTAACACATATAGCCTACCTTTTTACCGATACCTATTTTAAAGAAATGAAGTAAAAGCAGACTTGGCAAACCGAAATTTTGATTATACTCACTTGTCAACGTAACATATTATAGTCATTTACAGAGCCAGCGAGAGATGTGATGTCCTATCTCTACAATTCAGATTGCATCCTTCTTGAGTCTTTGTCTATAAGAAGGATTAAGATATTTTCTAGTCTAGATCAATAATATTATACTCAAAAAGCAAGATCGATGCTGCCTCAGTTAGTTTAATTTAGTGAGATTACGTTATTCTCAGGTTTGAATCATTATTATTATTATTACCTACAGTTCATCCAATTGGTCTTCAAAAGAAACAAATATTTGATTATATAATTCTGAACAATAGTTATGTTTCTTAGTCAACCAAGATTGATCCTTTTGAACTATTGTTATCTATACAAATGTATATGTAACATTGTTCAATAAATTATATAATGGACAAATAAATATTATACACTTAAACGATAGAAAAATATAAAAAGGCATTTTTATTATATTTCTTTATTTTTTTAATATCGATTATCATCACCAGCATACTAAAATATGGATTGCCTGCAGAGTTATACTGATAATTAATTAATGTTGTACCAAGCTGCTGTCAAAAGGTTTTTGAAGATGAATTCATATTAGAGCATGGATGTTAATAACGAACCAAACTTTGTGCCACTATATATTATAGTGCTATATTGTCCATTATTTTGGTCATTAATTGATGTAATGTAACAACTTATCAATACTATTATAGTCTTCCTCTATCTATTTCTCTCGTAGACTGCCTCTAACTCTTTCTCTCTCTCTCTCGCGCAAATACCTGGTTACAAGTCCTTTCTCTCCAGTGCGTTTTTTCAAATGGTTGTAGGTCCT